>JASDQU010947040.1:36165-48444 GCA_032191745.1 Picea mariana
TCACAACAACATTTCCAAACAATAAGTCTCATCAATCTTATCAAGCAAATCAGATCTACTCACCAAGATCAATCACCAAGACAAATCTCAAATATGTGCATCAACCAAGCATAACACAACAACTCATAAACATCACCAAGATCAATATGTGCTTCTAATAATATACCAATACAAGTATGCTACATAATCCATAAACCATGTGTCAACAATACTACTAACAAGTGCCTCCAACCATGTACCAATCATGTATCAACTACTCATCAACTATGACTCATTAATATGTACCAACATCATCAACTATACACCTCATGTATGTGCCAACTCATCAACTACTTCTCTGAACCATGTACCCAACATGTACCTCAACCAAAATCCCTCATCAATTTCATCATCCAAATCTAATTTGCAACTCTATAATAGACCTGGTGTATAATATTACATACTTGCAAACCTTCCATAACTTTAACAACAAGAGACTATCATTTTCATCAAAATTTACTTTAGTCTCACATGAATAATTTTGGATTAGTCAACAACCCTAAATTGAAATAATCATAACTATGTACCTGTAATGAATAAATATCTAAAAAAGGTACACAATGTTCTTCAGTGTCTTTTATGAAATTCCTACAGAACTCACTACTTGGAACCTCTCAGAAAAGGAGTTATAGCAGAAATGGCATACCTTGTTGAATTTTGTCTTATTCTAGAGAGCGAGCTTGTAGAGTCTTCCCCGCACAGAATATTTTTTGTATGGATCTAAAAATTGTACAAAAAATACTAAGAGTAATATAACCAATGCATTTGTTCTTAATGAATTTCGATCTGTTATGAAGAATTTATGACATTTTTACCCGAAACACATGTTTTAGACTAGTTTCAGGACTAGCCACAAACCCTATTTTCCACGGCGTGTAACTCCAAAAATACAACGACCCACAAGATGAAATTTGTACCAAATCTACTTGGATATGTTTCCTCAATGGCCTCCCAATTTCACATTGTGAAGCATTATGGAAAAAATGTTATTGCAAAAATGGTGAGATGACCTGTAAATAACATACCTTAGAAAGCATCATCAAAAGAATTTATCATGTCTTGAATTTCAGCCTTCTTTACCTCACCTTCCCTCTAAAATTCATCTTAGATATCCTTTGGTTACCTCAGTCACCTATAGATATTCAATATGCTCAAGTGTGATTAAAATGAGAGAGCCTTGCCTCTTATATATACTTTCATGTAGATTCCTCAAGGGGTTACCTTTTAACCATCTTAACCCACTTTCCTTATTTTAGGGTTAACCCACTTCTAACCATTGTCAACTTAGTAATTTCTCCATTAAATTTTTTATTTAAATAATTTATTTTGTATTCACTTTGAAACAAGAAAACCTTAGTCCACAAGGGGATTTCTCTCAACATTCTTCCCCTTGCGTCTTTCTTGAAATCTACTTCTGCTTGTGAAAACGATTGGTGATTATCCGCTGCAAACTCAATAATGTATCCTTCTAATGTGGTATTGACCCATAAATCAATCGCTCGCATGACTATAAAATCTAGCCGATGAAGTGTTGCAATATTTTATGTATCCCAAGTACAAGTCCTCTTGACTCATTCTTGGAACTCTGGAGCTTCTTGGAGCCTATCTATCCAGTAGAAAAGTTCTTCCAGGAACTTAACACAAAATATCTCGTACTGGTCGCTCGATCTTTCTAAGTAAAAGAATGCCTCTCGAGTATCTTTCACTGACTTTACCCTCATCTTCGCTTCTTTCCATATGAAGGTTTCACAATTTCTCTCCCACCATTGGTTAATATTAGATCTGAACTCACAGAAGCATCCTCCCTATAGATTCCCTTTTAATGCAAATCCCAGCAATGGAACCATTTTTTTGGCGCAAGATTGATCAGACCAAGGTCCTTCTCAGGTTACCAGAAAAAGGTACTGAGTAGTCTAGATCACTAGAATTTTCATCTCCTACTAAGAGAAGAAGTCCGACATGAAGCGCAACAAAGACAAGAGGATAGGGAAGGGAAAGGAGAATAATCAGGTGGGTTCACAGAACCTTCAAGATTCATCCTGATCTTGCGCAAGACAAACTAACTACAGAATAGATCTAAACTCATACACGCATGAACTAAATCTACTTAGGTTGCGGAAATCATTCATACACAGAAACATCATATGGAACTTATGAAGCATAAATAAGTACTATAAAGATACAACGCAGAAGCATGAACACAAAATAATGCAACATGTTTCAAAATTTTGGATCCTTATTTATATATTATCCTCAGATCTTATTAGATACAACCTCAAAGATACAAAGTAATTCTTTGTTGCAAACTCCTAGCTCTAGACCCATGTCATAGAGCTCTATCTCCCAAAATGGTGTATAGATTACATTTTTATAAATCAAACCCGAGCTAGTAATACTAACAACAATAAGAAGAACAATAACCCGACAGAACAATAAGGGAAGAACCCTTTACAATCATGAAAACAACCCTTTTACAGTCGTATTCATCCCTATATATTATCTAAGTTGTGTCTTTTGGCTTTGAGCTTGCATGTTTTCTTGTTTTGTTTCAACTCTTTTGCATTGATGGTGTCATGCTTTCCTTTTTGAAACTCATTTCTGTTACTTTTCCTTGCTTCGTTGTCCAGCTTCTTCTGCAACTTGTGCAATTCGTACTAAACCAAAACTAAGATTGTGGTCCTTCTTGCGTAGCTTCTCATTCAGAAATGAATGACCCGGCACACATATCCTTCTCAAATAGAGTGTGCAAACCCACACCACTCATATTGCTAACAAATATCAAGTTTCTTTCCAAACCTAGAATATGTAGCACACCTGGAAGGGTTCTACTCATCCCATCCTATAGTATCAGTCAGACTCTTCCCTGTCCAACAATTTTGATCATCAAGTCATCCCCAAAGAAGAAATATCCCCCTTCATATCTCTCATATTCATAAAATCATTCTCTGTGGGGACACTCATATGAAATTACGCTCCTAATTCAATCAACCAAACATCCTAATATGGCTGTGTACTGGTCGACACCAAGTATACACCACCTCCTTTATCCGAAGTAATATTTCTCGCATTTGGATTCTTCTCATCGGCTCTCATACTGACTTATGTTTCCTTTTACTTGCATTCTCTCTTGTAATTCCTAGATTTACTACATTTCCAACATCTTCTCATCAACTAAACTAGGGATTTACATCTACCCTTCGACTTAGATGTTCTACTGGAGAATTTTCCTTTATATTTGTCGATCATTAGACCTCTCACCATTAAGACATATTTGGTCGATCCTTCAATGTTATTCCATCTCATTTATTCTAATAGTAGATATGAAACCACGTCTTCTAGTTCTAATGTGGTAGAATTGCTCCATATAGCCATTACTAAGCTATCCTAGGAGTCTGAAAAAGAACATAATAGGATAATGCATTTCTCCTCCTCAATAATTTTAATATCTACATATGATAACTGACTTATTACAGTGTTCAATTTATTCATATTCTTAGTTATCGATCTCCTATCACTCATCCTTAGAAGATATACCTTCTTTTGAAGGGACAACTTATTTTCCATGGATCTCTACTGGTACAAGCTTCCTAAATTATCCCACAGTTTCTTGGTTGATTCTTCACCTAAGAAAATCAGCAACATCAATATGCAAGACAAAAATGAATCATACTCCTTGCCCTTCTTTTGATTTCCCCCCATTCTTCTCCTAACATACCTATTGAAATAGTACCTGGATAGATCATTGTTGGCACAATATTGATCATACCAGATTCCTTCTCATGTTACCAACAAAATGTACCATGTAGTCTAGAGCACTAGAATTTTCATCTCCTCTGAAGAGAATAAGTCTCACCCGAAGCGCGGCTAAGACAAAAGGATAGGGAAAGGCAAGGAAAATACTTAGGAGGGTTCACAGAACCTTCAAGATTCATCCTGATCTTGCATAAGACAAACTAACTATAGAATATATATGAACTCATCTATGCAAGAACTGAAGCTACTTAGGTTGCAGAAAGAATTCAAACACATAAACATCATGCAGAACTTATGAAGCATAAAGAAGTACTGTAAATATACAATGCAGTAGTATAAACACAGAATGATGCAACAAATTTTGAAATTTTGGATCCTTCTTTATATATTGTCTACAGAACTTTCTTAGTTACAAACTCAGAGATATAAATTAGTGCTCTATTACAGACTCATGGCTTTGGACCCATGTTGCATAGCTCTATTTCCCAAAATGGTGTACAAATTACATTTACAGAACTCAAACCCGACTTCTCAACAATAGACAACAACCCTTTACAATCACGATACAACCTCCCTTAAAATTATGACACCAACCCTTTTATAATCATATTCATCCCTATATATAAGATAAGTCATGTCTTCTATATTTGAGCTTGCATGCTTTCTTGTTCTGTTGCAACTACTTTTTCCTTGATGGCGTTGCATTGTCCTTTTCGCAATTGATTTTTGTTACTTTTCCTTGGTCTGTTGTCCAGCTTCTTTTGTAGCTTTCACAACTCATACTAGACCAAAACTGGGACTATATTCCTTCTTGCTTAGCTTCTCATCCAAAAACTAAGAGCCCAACAGGCTTCGATCAAAAACCTTAACTCACCCTCGAATCAAGTACTCGACTCTTTCGTAGCTTCCAGGAGAAACTATTTCTTTCCCTTGTCATCCTTTTCCTCTTTCCTTTTCTCTTCTGCTTTCACTTTCTCTTCTTTTGTTTCTTCAAACAAAGGGTTCAACTATGGAAGCAACTCCAAGGCCCGCTTCTGAACCTCTTGAAAGTTTCCAACTTTATCATGCCACTTTCTGGAAAGGAGTGATGCCTCAATGACAAACTGTTGGGTCACATCTATGATACACTCCTTAGGATTGGATGTGACCAAATAGTTCCATTCAGAATCTGATGTTGCATCGACTTGATGCATTTTCATATATACTGTCTAAATGATAGGCCAGAAGTCGTGCAGCTCCTTCTTAGCTATGGATTGCACCTCAAATAGAGCGTTCATCTCATTCTCCACTTGCTGAATATTATCAAACATTTGTTGTTGCTCTAGCAGATCCATCGTAGAAACAACTTCTTCATTCCACACTTGGATTCTAGTATGCACATCCTCCAAGGTTTGGTTGTGCCTAGCGATGATTCCCATTCAATCCTTGACTTCTCTGAAAATATTTGTGCACTCATTTGTGCACTTATATAGTGTTACTTGGGCAGTGTTGCCTTCCAACGCTCTCTTCTCCATATGCTCTTGCAAATTATGAGGTTGTTTCTCTGCTTCTTATTGATTTTGTCGCAACTGCACTTCCAGATGCTTGACGTGAATGGCCAATTGTGACCATGCTCCTTGGAGAAATTCAATCTGATGCTCTGGATCTCCTGCATCATTGTCTTTGGGTAGTTGGGGTATGACCTTCTGAATTTCTGACCAAGCTTCAACAAGCCTTTCCTGAACTCTTTCCATCTTATGCTCGACCTAGATCTTTGTGTGTTTTTCTTGTTTTATGCACGCTTCCACAAGGAGTGCTTCCTCCCTTGCAAATTCTGTAGACCTCTCGGCATGTTGGAGCCTTTGCACAATTTGATCAGTTGAATCTATGATCATTCCAACTAAGTGTGTTATTGGCCACTGTGCAAGGTCAACAGATGAAGGGATTGCATCCCTGGGTTCTCGTACCTACAATGGAATTCCACTGGCCATTGAATGTTCTAAAGGAGTCTCTACCTCCTCCTCCCCTATGGCTGGTCCTGGCACTAACCTCAGCCTCAAAGTTGTTGGTAGGAGTGTCAGAACCTCTATTCTGAACAAGTAGAGTTGCAACAACTCTATGCACTATTGAGGGTTCTGGATGACTAGCTCCATCTTTTCTTGTGAGGATGTCACGCTCTACCCGTAGGTTGAATCTAGTTCCTTCTGAGCCTCTGGTATATTTACCTCTTTACTTGTGTCTGCTTTTAGAGTTGCACTTCCCAAGGAACCCTCAACCTTAGTTGTTGAGGCTGTGCACTGGGGATTTGGATCTTGTGGCTCCCTTGTCATTTGAGTGTCCTTCTGCTGCATAAAAGGTACAATTTTTTGGTCCTGGGCATCAGGTTTCGGGCCCGTCAGCTACAATCTCAGCTCTGGTACTTCTGGATTTGGACTAGGAAGTTCTGGTCTCTGCTCATGTAACTCTGGGATTGTGTCTGGGAGTTCAGGCTCAGGTAGGTCTAGGGGATCGAGTTGCATGGGCTCTGGATCAGTGGTTTGGGGTGGATTGGTTATTTCTGGGGGTGGCGATTGGGGTTGTGGTGGTTATGGAGGGTGCTCAGGGATGATGATGGATGGAAGGGTGTCATGATCAGGGTCATCCTAAATATGGATGATGGGGGTTGTGTGGACTACTGAGTGAGTGTGGGGGATGGCGGCTGAAAGGGGTTGGGGGTTCAAAAATTTTCTTGGCAAGACCCATGTTATAAACTTCTTAGCCACTGGTTTTGTAATGAATGCATCACTCAGGATCTCATTGACATCCTTACTTATCAACAAGGATTTCTCTGGCAGCTACGGGAATATCGACAGTGTTCTTTTCTTACACTGTAGTGGTTACATCTCCTCCTCCTCTTCAGAGTTCATCTATGTCAGATCTTATTTCTTCGACACCTCTGAGCCTAATATTGGTCCTACCCCTTCTTATTTTCATTTATTCTTCATCATCTCAGCAGGAAAAATGTAGTGCATCCCCAATTTGCATGGGTTTCATTTAAATCTCGACCACGACATTACCTCTTTGTCGAAAGCCTCCTTGTCTAAGTAGAACAGAAGAATCCTTGAATGGAATTCCTCCCTATTAGCATACCTCAACCATAAAAATGTATGGTATCGGTTCATGTTGAAAGCGATGTTCCTCCTGTTGCAGTTTAGGATCTCTTGTGGGATGCACAACCTTTATGTTGTATCAATGAGCTCATTATACCACTTGGAGAGCATCGTGTTGTTGAAGGTTGTGCTCTTTGAGTCTTCCCTTGAGTGCTAGGGCTCAAACATATTTGCGAGGTACCCCTTGTCTGCTAGCGCTAATGGTCTTCCAACGAGTGGCGTGCACTTTAGCATTGTGAACGCAAGCAACATGTATCCATATGTGAAGGTGTCTCCCTTCTCCTGGGATTCCTCACAAGCCACGAGTCATTCCTCCAATAGGTAACTACACCAATTGAAAATAGCACCATTGGAGAAAAAATAATCTATGGATAATGAATCTAGTGTGAACTCTCCCTTGTAGTATGACCTCATGACTTTATTGGCTATGATGTAGCATCCATTCCTGAGTGTCTCGGGTAGAATGGGGTCAATTTTGGCTGTGCACCCTCCTATCTGGATGTGGAACCTTTCAGAGAGGCTAGGATCCCCTTTATTTTTGTTGTGCTTACTAGGACCCTGGAATCCCTTGGACATGTCCTCACCCTCGAGGGATAGTCCCGTAAGCTGGTGAATATCTTTAGCGTGGATTGGGTATTGCCTATCCAACCATAGACTTCTATCATGCACCCTGTTGATCAGGAACTTGGTGCACCGTGCAACTTCGCTAGTGGTACCAAACACTGGTAAGTCCCTGAGGTTCATGATTTTTGAATTGAACAAGTTAATGAATTTGGGCTTTGGCACAAAATGCATTCCTCCCAACTCATCTGGAGCTATACTCTAGAAGATGTCTATGTTCATCTGGGGGAACAAGACTTGATCTGTTAAGTCAATATCAAGGATCTTGACCTGCTCCACCTTCCCCTTGAGATCACCCATGACCTCGACTCGGGGGTCCCAGAACTCATTTGGTACTGTGTATTTTCACATGGTGCTTCATCTTATTGTATCTCTCGACATTGTGCGCTCTGATTTATCAGCAAATTTTGTGAAGAAACAAGGATTGGGGATCACAACTATGGGTCTCAAGATTATACAGGTTTGCCCACTCTACAGAATTCAAAAATCACTAAGTTCTTTTTGAAAACAATGCGTTCTATGGCAAGTTCTCAGAGCCTTATACTCGGGCTTAGCTGGAAATTTCAGTAATAACTTTTTTTCATCATGACCCTATGGATGCAACTTGGATCTAATTTGTCCGACGGGACGGGTTAACGGGGTAAACCCTATTGGGTGATTATGGAAATTACTGTGCAAGTTGGACATGGACGTGGCCGATTTCAGACCTTACCATTTGATGGATGAGAATCCTATCGTGAATATTGATGGCACCTTTGCATATCGTGGCTTTATGGCTCAACTAAATTCAGAAGGAGTACCATAATAGAAATAAAGGTTATGACTAGACTAGGTTCGTGTGGCACATGGACTCAGATTGCATTCAGATTCGTTCTCCCTCTGACCAAAAAGGGGTCCTCATCATATTAATGCATGTCATTAATGGTTTATTTATGCTTTTGATCCTACATTGTTGAGTAAGAAGTTTTTCATCAAACAACACTTAGACAAAAACAAATTAACTACATGTCATGGAACAACACTGTACACATCGACTTTATTAACTGAATTTACAGAAATTGCAGAAAAACTCAAATATAACTACTATACATGATCCTTCACACTAGAGAAAAAGTCCTTTAGATCAATTCTGAGACATATAGGGTTTCAGGCAAGTGCCATTCACCCATCCTGGCCGAAGCATACCATCCAGTTGTGCAAGTTTGACTGCTCCAGAATGTTAGATCTCTACAACTATAAATGGTCCCAACCAATGCATGTGAAACTTGCCTGGATGCTTCTAGTACTGACTGTCATAGAGTAAAACCTTGTCTCCTTGCGCAAATACTTTATTCTTAATGTTTTTTTCATGCCAAGATTTCTGCCTTGCTTTCTCAACTGACTGATGGAAGTCTGATAAAAATCTGGTCTCTTCAAGTTCTTGTAACTCCATGAGTCTCTGCACAATTGATTATTCCTCCAACATGTGTGTGATCTGTGCAATGTACAAACTTGGAGTAATGAATTTTGTAGGCACCACAACCTCTTTCCCATAAACTAGCTTAAAGGGTGTGTACCTATGGAGTTTCTTTGTGGTTGTCCTATAAGCCCATAGTACTGTTGGAACTTTGTCATCCCAATATTCTTTGTTTGTACAATACGCCTTCGTTAACCCTCTCTCCAGAATCTTGTTCAATGCTTCTACTGTTCCATTGGCTTGTGGGTGGTAGGGACCGCTTTTGTGATGTTCCATCAAGAACTTTGTTGTAATATTTGTTATAGTGATACTAATAAAATGAGCTCCCTGATCACTGATTAGACTCCTAGTACATCCAAATCGAGTGATAATATTTTCAAAAATGAACCGAGCAGCAGTATCGGTGGATCAATCCTGGACAACTGTTGCCTCACCCCAATGTGTAAGGTGGTCATTTGTGGTAATAATGTACCTAGACTTTGAATTCTTAGCTATGGGTTTGATCATCCCAAGGAAGTCAACCGCCCACTTCTTGAATGCTTGTAAAGCGTGAACTAGTTGAAGTGGTAATTCATCTCGTCATGACGTCTTACCCACTCTTTGAAAAACATCACATGATCTAGCGTATACCTCTGCATCCTTGAAGAGTGTGTCCCACCATAGTCCATCTTGGAGGAATTTCTATGCAGTCTCCTTTCCTCCTACATGACCTACTGAAACTCCACTGTGGCACTCCCACAGTATATCCTACTTTTCATGATCCAAGACACATCTCTTGAGGATAATATCTAGTCCCAATTTATACAATTTCCATGCAATCAACTGATAGTACGATGCTCTAACAACCATATGGTGTTTCTTGGTTGCGGAATACATTTTTGGGCGGGTTCCTGCACTTAAGAAGACTGCTATGTCTTCTAGATATTCTGGTATAGCCTCAACCCAGGACAAATCTGCATCTCAGAGACAATCATCAACTACTCCGTCACTTTCCCCTAACTCTAATATAGACAATTGATCAGGTCCTACATTGCATATTCCATGTTTAATTAGCACTTCAAAGTAAAATTCCTGAAATAGTAGAAACCATCTACAAATTCTCCCTTCCAACATGGGTTTTTTAACTAGATATTTCAATGCAGAATGATCAGTAAAGAAATTAAAATGAGAACCTAACAAATAATGTCTAAATTTATGCAAAGCATAAATCATATCTAAACCCTCCCTTTCTATCATTGTATAGTTGCACTCATATTGCAATAACATCCCTCTCACAAAATAGATAGGATGATCCATGGCTCCATCTTCTGGTTGCATTAAGATAGCTCCTAAGGAATTGCCTGAAGCATCTACATGAACATGAAATTCATTTTCCTATTTTGGGAATATCGAAATAGGTGTTGTGTTGAGATTCTCCTTTAGGGTCTCGAATGCTTTGTCACATTCTTGGGAACATTGGAACACTTCAGCCTTCTTTAATATAGTTTCCAGCGGTGCAGTGATGTTTGCATATCTTCTAATGAACTTGCGGTAGTACCCTGTGTGTCCCAGCGTGTAGTGCAACTTCTTAGCACTCGTAGGTGGTGGCATGTTTACAATGAATGCAACTTTGGCTGGGTCTACCAGTACTCCCTCTCGGCATACTATGTGGCCCAAAAAATTTCCATGTGGCACATAGAAGATACACTTTCTGAGGTTCAACAATATATGCAGTTCTCTACATCTATCAAACATCAGACGTAGTAGTGCTACATGTTCCTTGAGCAGGCTATATATCATTTAATCATCCATATAGACTTCTATAAAATCTTGGAAGGTCTCTATTACAATCCTGGAGAAAACTGCAGGGGATTTCTTTAAGCCAAATGGCATCACATTGTATGAAAAAGACCCCCATTATGTTATGAATGTGGTCTTTCTTTTGTCCTCTTCAGCAATACTTACTTGGTGGTACCCTGAAAATCCATTAGTAAATGAGTATGATTATTTCCCCACAACCTGTTCTAGCACCTCATCAATAAAAGGTGTAGCACCTCATCAATAAAAGGTGTTGGAAAAGGTTCATGCACAAATTCATAGTTAAGGCTTCTATAGTCTACATAGACCCCGATATCTTATGTGCCTTTCTTTCTCTAGATGACTATTGGGTTGACCCATACTGCCTCTTCTACTGCAAAAATAAGTCTAGCTTCTAGCATATTATCTATCTCCTTCTTTACCTTCTCTTTCACTCTGGGGTTAAGGAGGTATGGTCTATGCCTCATAGGATTTTATCTTGGTTTTAATTCAATTTTCATTTCTCCCATAACTCCTTTGATCCCTTTTAACACTGAGAAATTCTTTGGGAACAAATCCTCATATTCCTACAACAAACTCTGTATTTCTTGACTAGTTTTCTCATCCCAGTAATCTCCCACCATAACTATCATGGGTTGCTCTGTTGTCCCTATATTGAATTTGTGCATCTTCAATGGGTGGTTATAAGAACCATGAGTTTGAGTTGGTATGATGTTCCGAACTTCTCTTTTCTCTTCTGTCTCTTTAATGGCTAGGTTTCTAAGTTCGTCTAAATAATTTGGGCTTTCCAAATCCCTGTCAATATTCTAGCATTCTATAGGATTCTTATTTAAGGTTAGGTGAATATTAGTATAAAGTTCTCGGCTATTATTTTCACATACCACTAGGTTTGATTTCTGATTACTATTGACTGTAAAAAGAAATTATTTAATTCTTTGCAAGACTACTTCAGGCTCAGGGTACTTACTTGTAAACGAGAAGTCCTTGCAAAAGTGATTTGCCAACATTAGCCAGTCGCCAGTCTATCTTCTGGTTTCTTCATGCATGAACCAAGATTTCAGGAATGGACCTAGTGTGTGGCGAAATACTTGAACCCAGAAGAGAGATGGTATTTACACAACTTTCCACTGTATCACGCACTTTTCAATATGTTCTTTAGGATCAGACTCTCCATTGAATAGTTGTGCAAATTGGAAATATGTCTGCATCTCTAATTCCATCTTCTACTTATCCTAAAACCTATATCTAATAGCTTGTTTCACATCATCCCAATTTCTGAGTAAGGCTTTATGATTGGCCCACCATATGGTAGGGGTGTCTAGGAGAGATAAATCTAGTACTAAGATCCTTTGATCCTCTACTACCATTTCTTCCATGATGCACACAAAAATATCGAGTCCTGAGGTACCATCATATACTGGGTGTTCTCTGAACTCGGCTCCAACCCATCTATTTTCCTTGATAGTTGTGCATCTCCTTGAGAAC
>JASDQU010947042.1:2377-33093 GCA_032191745.1 Picea mariana
ATTGGAAAACAGAGACGCCATCTCACAACATCGTGGTCTCAGCTCGGGGGTGGCTAGTGGTAAATCCGTTGGGAGTCGCTGAGCCTACGGTTGGGTGGAAACGAGCACCCCTCTCAGCATTGCAATCACACCTGGTGTTATTTATGATAAGTGTTTTATATCATGTATCTGGAAGTTTATATGCTGATTTATATGTTCATAGTCTGTGCAATTTATGAATGGTTTGAGCATAAGACTTTCTGTGTGGTGTTTTGACCAGAAATGGTGGTTGCATGCTTATAATGGAAAGACCATGTATGGCTTATGTTTTACAAATTGCTATTTATATGCTTACCGATCTAAGTCAGACTTCAAGTCTTCTCTCGAGAGATTGTTCTTGTGTTTGTCCTACTTGATGCCTTGGATAGATTTCCTCCCGAAGGCATCCTTTTGAGACCACTCCCTTACCTTAGAGAAGACCTTCCAGTCTGGTCTTCAAAACCTGGTGTAAATTACCTGAGGACCTGAATAAGGATGTTAGAGGTTAAGTCTCAAAACCTTGCACGAGGGAGAATGGTCCTCGTAGACCTCAACATTTTGGCATTTCGGCACCCGAAGTATCTAGGAGAGAGTTTTCTTGCACTCGCAAGTCCCGAAACCCCGACCCACGAAATGCTGAAACGGGAGCGTGTGGATAAGAATTGATTGACGAATGAGATCCCGTCGGAAGATTTGCAGTCATTCACGACCATTAGATTGGAGTAAGAGACGATGGCATTAAATGCCTTAACCCCTTTTTCTTTATCTTTGTGAGTAGCGAAGAAATCGGGACCGTAGATCCCCAAGGTCCGTGGGAGTATCTGGACCGATGGTTTTTCCATGTCTAGGGAGCAGTGGGAGAGTGCACAGCGTGGGATAGATCTGAACCGTCAGATCTTAGTTAGAAAACCTGACAGTCGTTGGATCTTTCAAGAGATGCATGAGGGTTAAGTCCTCGTGAATAGAGGCAAAAAGTCTCGAAGGAGTTGGTATCGGGATCTCAACATTCGGGAGTTCGGGGGTCCTGAGGATGAAGGTTTGGACACTCGACATCAGAAGTTATGAATTTGTGAAAGGATTGGAGTCGTCCATCTGTGGAAGGACACGTGTCGCGAGACCATCCGCCTCAGTTTCTCGAGCATCGAGACTCACAGAGGTGAGCGTCCAGACTTTGCGAGTTGTGAAGTCACAGAAGAATCTGAGCCGTCCATTGGAAGGAGGACACATGTCGCGAGATCCTCTCTATCTAGGATTCAGACATCAGGAGTCCGAGGAGGAAGTCTCTTGACTTCACGAGTGGTGAAGTCATGAGAAGATCAGAACCATCTATCTGAGGAGGGCAGGTGGCAGAGATCGAGGGATCTCGCGAACTTAGAGGTTCACAAGGTGAGAGCCTAGGAGTTGGGTGCTCCAAGTCGCGAGTGGCGAAATCACGAGGAGCAAGGATCACCATTGGATCCAGGTCATGAGAGGACCATTGGATTAGAGCCTCATTGCACGTATCGTGCATTCGGAGGTTCGGAGGTTGAGACGACCTCTTCTTGATATCAAAAGTTGCAAAGTGCCGAAAGCTAGGCGCGAAGGAACATCTGGCAGAACCACAAAGTGGGGCCTGTATGATTGACAGGCAGACACGTGTCGCCTAGAGAAAGAAGGTAACACTCCGTTGACTTCTCACATCTCAGGGATTCGTGGGATAAGAGCATGAGCTCTCAACCTTTCGACTTGCAAATTCGCGAAGTTGCGACGGGAGCTAGTGCTTAGCCTAGCCATTGGCCACGCACAGAGGGCACTGACAGAAGGGAGCTATACCCATTACGCGATTTCAGATATCATGAATTTGGGAAGGAAGAGTAAGGAGTTTTGACTCATGAACTCATGAGATTGCGAGTTGTGACAAGTGCCTTCGGGAATAGGCCTTGGTCATAGCACCGTGGTTTCTCGGAGAGGGTGGAGCTCGCGCTTAGTGTTGTTCGCACATGGGAGTTTTCGAAAGGACCTGTGGATCGATTGGAAGAAGATTCCAGCTGGGAATAAAAAGGGGCCGCTTCAGCTCATAAAAGAAACTGAACGATCCTTAAGACCGGGAGGTCACGCAGAGACTCTATCGAGGCAGAGGTGGCGTCTGCAGCCTATGCAAGGCTCTGTAGGTTTTTGGGGATTCTATCCCTTGAGAAAAGGAAAAAAATTTAATACGCCGCATCGAGTGTGTTACAAAAAGGAAGATACTAGGACAAACATAATGTGTACTTCTTAGATAGACCTTTCTGATGAGGTAACGAGTGCCCAAAATGAAGATCGTATGCAAAAGTTGTGCCCCCAGGAAGTTGATGTATCAACTAACCACATTAGGGCCCACAAACCTTTTGGTGTTTCATATTCTAGGGTTAGGGTTTTGGATGTTTAGGGTTTTCTCATTAATTCTTTATGTTAAAATGAATTTTCAACCTCTTTGTAATCATCTTCATGTGAATGAGTGTAGTCTCCACATATATCTCTTTATAGATAGGCTACTGCCATTCTATCTAGCTTGTGTGCTTCACATTTTATAGTATTTGGTATCCCATATAGTCATTAATAGAATATGAGTTTAACTATATTATTGTCTTTCTCGCAATATTTATGTGTATTTCCTTGTTATATATTTTCCTTCATTTCGTTCTCAATATAATCTGGATTCATGGTATCAAAGAAGTTTGCTCCTTGCCATTTCTTAGTGCATGTCCCCGACGAGGTCAGGGTATAGAGAGTCAGGTCTCGAGATAGTTTCTCTTGAGGAAAATCGCTCTTGCTAGCCCAAGAAATCTCCCATGGTAGAAGAAAAGTGAGATGATGGAGTAGGAGATCCTATCAAACTATTGCTCGAGAAATCCCTCGCGCAACAAAGGAACTAGATGATGGATAATTTCACCCAGATCCTTCGATGAATGACAACAGAATTGACGACACCTTCAACCAACAATCACTTCAAAGGTGTGAATCCCTTCAAGGTACAAGATAACTTTGATATTCCTTTATTTGAAATCCATATAGACACCGATGCTTTGTAAAAATGGTGAAGTCTGCTAGAGGGTTATTTCTTTGTCCAAAATTTTTCCAACAATGAAAAGATCACCTTTGTGCTCCTTAAATCCCTTCCCTGTGTCAGATATTGGTGAGAAACTTATTGTGAGCACATGTTAGAGATGAGTCTACCATTTTTGGGATAGAACCGACTTGGGAGGATTTTTTTGATTCCCTCAAGGAGAAATACTACCATGTTGGAAACTATCATGACCAATACACGAGATGGACAACTCTATGTCAGGAGAGAGACCAAAAAATGCTAGAGTACACCAACATCTCCCATACCTTGCACATAAAACTGGGTATTTAAGACTCTGAGAGACACATGGTCCTGAGGTACCACAATGATCTACATAGGTACATCCAAACAAATATGGAGTTCTTCGACATCTCCTCACTAGGAGCCACTTACCGATATGTTGTCAAGATTGAGAAAAATTTCAAGCAAAATAATAAGTGGGATTTCAGTTCTACAAACCCATCGCAACAAAAGCACGGTAAAGGTGGCCATAACTCCCATAGAAAAGGATAGAGAAAGGATGGAAATGGATAGGATAACCATTCCAAGCCATAATAAAATAAGGGTAACGAGAAGTCGAAGAAGGACACTAGAAAGTGGTGTGAGTTCCACAAAACCCCTTGGCACAAAACTGATTATTGTCACTCTAAACAATCATTGTTGGTTGAGACGAAATCCTTAGAGTTCAATGTCAACTCGAAATTTGATTCAGTACTAGATAAGGGGAAATGGATCATTGATGCAGAACCCAATGTCACCATCACTACTGTAAAACTATATCCATAGGAACCAAAGGAGCTTGAAGAAGGGGAATGCCTCTTCCAATCACTGATGTGGGTGAAGGGGAACCCCCTCCATTTCATTTTTGATAGAGGTAGCCAAAAGAACCTAATCTCAATAGAGGTTGTCAAGATTTTGAGCCTAACAACAATGCCTCATCCTCATCCATACACCATTGGTTGGCTCAGCTAGGGATGACACATCTGTGTTAGCCAATAATGTCCCCTGCACTATGACATCAAACCCTTCAAAGATGAGGTATTGTGTGATTTCCCCCCCTTGAAGTTTGTGATGTTCTTTTAGGATAACCATATATGTGGAAGTGTCATGATGTTTATGAATCTAGGTCTCATAGTGTCATTACTACTTTGGGAATAAAACTCTACAAGGTACACGAGGCAGTCCCAACTATTGCAGTCTCTAGTAGTGCAGAAAGGTCATCTCACAAACCAGGATATTTGTCCTCTTTATGGTTTGGTCGAAAGGTGAATGGAAGGTCACTACAACTGCCAAAACCTTTGCACGAGGTCTCTCTACACAACATCAACATGTGTAAAAGATGGTAGAAGAGCACAAAGACATATTTTCCTCTCCTACTAGGGTGCCTTTACATTGTCAAGTAAATCACTCAATTGATTTGAAACCTGATGCTCCTCTGCCTAATGACCTTGTATACATGAATTTTTTTATGGATAATGAAGAAATCAAATTCCAGATCCAATAAGTAATTATGAAGAACCACTTCAGACCAATCTCCTCACCTTGTGGGAGACCAATTGTTATGGTACAAAAGAAGGATGGGACATGGCGACTTTGTATTGATTACAGATCCTTGAACATGATCACATTCAATAAATGGTTTTGAATCCCATGGATTGATGATATTCTCGATTATATCAAAGGATACAAATGTTTTAGTAAGATTGATCTGAAGTCAGGCTACTACGAGGTGGTGATTGAGAAAACTAATGTATGGAAGACAACCTTTAAGTCTAAAGAAGGTCTCTTTGAGTGGTTGGTCATGTATTTTGGCTTGACTAATGCCCCGAACACATTCATGCGGATGATGGATGATATATTGTGACCATTCACAAATTCCTTTGTGGTCTTATATCTAGACGACATCCTCATATTTATCAAAACATGGGAGGAACATTTGAAGCAAATTCAACAAGTCTTGGGCACTTTACGACAACACAAGTTATATGCCAATTTGGAGGAGTGTTCCTTCAACATGCAAAGAATCCAATATTTGGGATACATAATGGATGATCAGGGTGTGCATGTGGATCTAGCCAAGATCCAAGTCATCCCTGATTTACTGGCCTCAAAGACAATAACCGATCTCCATATTTGCTTGGGACTTGCCAACATCTACCGTAGGTTTGTGTTGGGGTTCTCTCATATCATGTCTATCTTTATGATGGTTTGCTTGTCAATTTTTTTGGTTAGATCTTGTTGATATAGAAATCGTTTTCTACAACCAAAAGGCTTCCCTAATACATTGTTTATAACATCTTGTTGCATCCCTATTTCACCATCAAAGCTTGTGTTTACATATTGGAATAATATCTACATGTTTAGAGCTTGATCATCCAATAACTAGTTGGTGTTTTTTTTTTTATGGTTAATTGTGTAGTTGTTATAACTTATTATTTGTTGTTGTAAATATGATATATGTTGCAGTTATGGGAAAACAAGATTATCTTGTTGATTCCCCTTTGATTAGTGGCTTGGTTTATCATCATTCATCTTTTTCTCGGTAGGGATGACATTGTTTTGCAGGTACTCGACACTTGGAAACCATTATACCTCCACGAGACTCTTATCCAAGCCCTATATTCATCTCCAAAATTGACCTATAGGGGATCCACTCATCATCGTCTCACTTTCCATCTCAATCCCCATAGGGTCACTGGGATTCCCCCCTTGTGGTGATTTCATCATCACTAAAGCGAGGGGAGTTTCTATCTAAGGTGATAGTGGGAAATTACTCCCATAGTTGCACACTTTCATGGATTGGGTTGGGATTTTCCCAATATACAGATTGTGTAATAACAATACCATATATGGGGAGTCAAGATAGCATATAGGTATTGCTAGCACCATATTTGGAAGCGTGAGTGTAGTTTCTATCTAGTATGTCGTAACTCTTGGTGGTGGATAGAAGAATGGAATATGGGTTAGGGGATGAGGAATGGCTTGCAAAGATGTGTGTTGGTCATTCATGGATGGATTCTCAAGGATATACGAGAAAGATATTTCTATAGTGACATAAGTGATAGTGCATACTTGGGAAGATTCTGAGGGTGGAACAAATGCTGGTTCACCTTGGTGTGTTAGGGAGTGAGTGGTCGTTGAAGATCCCTGGACCCATTTTCAAAAACGATGGAAATTTTGGTTGTTCCCAAAAGAGGGGAAGGATGTTATCCAAATTCACATTTGGACATGGTTCGTAGTGTGTCAACTGGTTGACCATAACAAATTTACCATTGTGGGGGAATATCATGGTGTGAAACATAGACGAAGTGATTCCTTCATCACATATATGTAGTTATGTCCAAAGAGTATGTTGTAGTCCAAGGGTGCATTGATGACCTTGATGTAAATTGGTGGCCATCATAGGCCTGAAGGGTGATAGTAGAAGGGGCTAGATATAGGGATCCTAATTCCTACCAGATGTTTTTGGACATAATGCATGTAGATAATCCCTCATCTGTAATGCATCGATGGATAATGATATTCCAAACTGTGACCGAGATTTGGAAAGATACCAAGGAGGGGAGAAGAGGTTCCGAGTTGTCCAAATCAAATATAACAAGGTAGGAGTTGGAAGGGTCATTTGATCCCAATGTTGATAGTAGTTATTTCCTTTGTGAATGATAGGTTTGCAAGACCTCAAGAGTGGAAATGGTTATAGGATACTGAGATAGGTTGTTCACGATGTTATAGATGTGAGCTTCCATGGATTCAGGGTTATGAGAAGTATGTCATAGAAGCACCTTTGGTACTCTTGGAGCAGGGTCACTACTAGGACATGGAATCATTAAAGATATACTAGGTGGCGATTGGGTGGCATCCGACTTGGTCAGAGGGAAGTTGGGAGGCATACCGTATTGAGAATTGTGAGTTTGCATATGGATATCTATGGAATTCATGAAGATGCTACAACAAGAAGAATTGTTGGGATGAGCTTGGCTCAGGGTTGGGTATTCTCCTATTGGTTGAGCAGAGGGCCCARTCTCTTGTTKYRTGGMAAAAATGCYTTKTTTGGGGAAGAGGTTGTGTAAGASAACTARTGGCAAAGGTTGAGGGAAATGTTGTTGAGCCAGTGGGGTATCCTAAGGGGTAGGGGATCCTTGGGTATCCATAGATTCCTACATACACTTAAAATATGAAAATTGGGGGCAATGATGAGTTTAATGTCCGTACTCGCCAAATATTGTGTAGGGGAAGTTAGTTCAAAGGTTATTGTTCTTTCCCTATCATTGCTAGTTTTTGTTTTTTCTAATGTTCTAGTTTTGATTACCAGAATTAGTACTACCCATGGTTTGGGTACTCTGTTTCTAGGGTTTTCCCGTTGTCCCTTGTTGGAATTAGGTTTATTCTTTCCCTTCTTCTTAGATTTTTTTTGTTGGTTGGCAAGGTTGACCATGTTCAAATTTTTAGATAGTTGAACCTGTTGTATTGTCGAAGGTTGGAAAAAGTTTAAGCCATCCTATTGTTGATCCTATGGTGGCATGGTATTGGGTGGTAGAGCACTAGGAAATGGGCGATGTGGGTTTCTCTATTGTGGAGTCCCATATGGGTTGTATGACATCAATGTTCCTTCACTGTAATTTGGACTGCAGGAAGGCCCATGTGTATGCAAGGGAATCAGAATACCTATAAGGGGTAAGGGATTCATGTGACATGTTGTGTTGTGCCCCCCATATATTAAAGGAGGGGGTGGGTAATGGGCTATTGGATGCGTATGAAATTCCCATAGTAGGTGGATAGCAGGGGGATCCTCTATAAGGGTTACTATATTTCTTGTGTTGTAAATAGGTGAAGGGATACAAAATGGGTTAAAATGGGTTAAAATAGGTCAAGGACCCGATCAGTCTGTTGGCCAAATGTCATGTCCCATGTTTTCCTTGATCAAATGGTTGAGGTCGAGGAGAATTGAGGAGCAACATATGTAGGTATCTGAATTGAGAGTAAATCAAATTGAAGTGTTGGAATTTGGTTATGGCCTCTTCTTCACTTTCAAGAATGGCAGTGGGAATGCATTTTTCCATGAGGGACAAAAGATATTTGAGGAATAAAGCTAGGAGGATTTCTTTGGTAACCTCAATCTGACACAAGCTTCTTCATCGATACGACTCGTGGATATGATCCGCAATATTTCTAGAGGTATTTTGGTGGAAATACGTGAGAATTTATAGACCATTTTCATGGAGAAATGGTAACTGAAAGAAGGTTAAGAGATGAAGCGCCAAGATTCATGTGGGCCCCATTAGGGTAAGTTGGTACATCAAATTCCCGGGCTTGTAACTTTTGCATTAGATATTCGTTTTAGGCGCATGATATCCCATTGGAAAGGTCTATCCAAGGACTATAGATTATGTCCTTAGACTCTAACTAAGTGTTCAACTTGACTATGGTGAGCCCTAAAAATGTTCGTTTTCCCCTGGAAACCCAAACCGGGAAAACAAACATATTCTATATTCATTCATAGTGATACATTGTTTACAATACAATATACATATAGGAACCAACGACATCCAAAACCCTAACCCAATGAAATGGATTAGTTAACAACCATAATTCCTTAACCAGAAATAGAAAACCATTGGCAAAAAACCATGTATCGAAAAACCACCCAACAATGGACATGAAAATCGAGGTAACATGAAAAACGAGGAAAACATGCGACACATTTCTCGAGGATTTTTTTTTTCTCGGCGGCGCTGCCCATGAACCCCTGCGTGGGGGGATTTCTCCCCCCTGCACCCCCCAAGGGGGGGCCTAATCGTACAAATAATATAACACATACCCAACATTCTCCCACTTGTTGTTTTCTTTGCATACAGGGGGTTACAGGGTTACATAGTCAACAATCTAGGGAAACAATGCCCATGGATCCTCTATACCAAGAGAACTTTTCAATGCTCACATATTTGGTTAATGAATCTGCAACATTCTTCAAAGTGTCCACCTTCATCAACAATACTTTATTTTCTTCAACCATGTCTCTCACAAAGCGATATTGAATATCAATATGTTTTTTCTTTGAATGATAAGTTAGGTTCTTCACTAGAGAAATTGCACTTTGACTGTCACAATCTATCCTTACATATTTCCGTACCAACCTAATACATGAACACAATATTTGTAGCCATAATGCTTCCTTACTTGCATGAGTGGATGCTGTTGTTTCAGAGTATGTACTTAAGGCTTAGAAGTACAGTGTCTAGGCATCCGAAAGTGGGTAAAGGGTATAGAAAAGAGAAACGTCAACCTTTCGCAAGGGAAACTAGGGATGATTTCTGCGTTGGCATTGTCTAGCTTCCAACTATTCCTGGATGTTTATATCCTGTTCAATTGCTGCCCATGAATGTTCGAGTTCAACCCGGGTAGTGGCTATTTTAAGAATAGTATCGAAAAGGTTTAAGGCAATGTGTGTTTGATTTGATAATCCAGGTTCGATATTCAGCTGGTTTTTCAAAACCCCGACTGAAAATTGGTTCTTTGTGGCATATGCCCCTAATGTCCCAGCTTTTTCCATTGTGAGCTGTTCATTCTTCTTGTGCTTCCCATCAGTCATAACTTTGTATTTCTTGTCCGTTGATTCCCCTTCCTGATAGAATTCTCTCTTTACCACTGCCTTTCTCTTCTTATAAGAGAAGAACTCATTTGGAGGGAGCTCTTCCACCCTTATAGGCCTCAATTCTTCATTTAAGATCCACCCTACGTCAATATTTCCCTGAGTTGACTGCAAGGGAGTAACTGATACGATAGGATATCCAATTTGCTTCGCTGATTGCCCTAGAGTAGTAACCGGAGTCTTCTTCTTTGGTGGGTCGGGAGTCTTTATCTCTGCTTTCGGACTCTTAGTTTTCTCTTCTTGGTCCTGATGTTTTTCTTGACTGGGAGTCACATCTTTGGAGCCTTCGACATATTTTTGTTTCACCTCCGCTCTACTCATATTCTCACCCCGTAATACTATGGGAAGACAACTGCGTCGATGTTCTTGGAATTTCAGAACATCATCCCTCTCTTTAGGTGCCAAGGTTTGTATCTGAGCTAAAATCTCAGCATAAGATCTTTCACCTTGGAAAATGTCATCCGAGGGTGAATTTTCGTGTTCAAATATTTTGAGTCCGCAACTGGCCAAATGATTACTCATGACCCTTTGCGGATTGTGCTTCTTGAATTCAATAAGGACCAATTTTAGGTCTTCCAGGGCTGCTACCTCAGCTTTAGCATGCCCAAAATCTAACAAAGAATATGAATTTAAATGAACAGGGAAAGGTGGCCATACCTTCTTTGAGTATCCCTTAAGCTCCTTGCTTACGTCATCGATTACTGTTTGTCTATCAACTTCGCGACAAGCCAGCTTGTCGGGGATAAATAATGGTAATGTATGTGGGGGAACAGAAGCCCCGAAAACTCTGAGATATGAGAATTCGGCTTCTACATACCAGTCAACTATACTACTCAAATTCATCACTATACTGTTCGAGATCCTGGGCAGTGGGTGGCCGAAAATAGTGACATGCAAAGGTACCATCACCTAGTTGAAGATTTCATATACGAAATGTGCCGCTTTGTTTTCCCACAATTTCGAATGATAGATGTGGATGGGCTCAGCCTCTGTTGGAGTCCAACTCCAGCTCATTAAGGGAAATGGTGTTAGAAAGCATACGACATCTATAATGTATGCAGACATAAAAAATGAAGAAACCTTTCCGCTCTTTTTCTGCGCCCGATACTCTGTAACCCGACTGGCCAAGCTATTAGACAACATTTTCTCCAAGTCGAAGGAACAACCTTCGGCGACTCAATGTATCAGAGGCACCCATTGAATAAAGAAATGTGAAGTGTCCTCTCTCTCGTATAATCGGCATGTCATCATAGCTACATACTTGAACTGTGGTTCCAAGGAATCTATTGAATATATACCATGATTGTTTGCCCTAAACTTCGCAGGGTGCGAAACCCAATCTCTTATTAATCTAGACATAGTCTTTTGATACTACCCACATTCCTTCTGTTTGAACTCTTCCAAGAATTTGACATCATATGTAAAGTCAAACGCTGTGGGAAACTTGTACATAGCTTGTAGATGTTCAGGTCTGAAAGTCTCAATGGTGACCTTCTGCTCATTAATGATGGTTCTGGTTGGTATGTCCACATGATCTAATGCCCATCGGACCATATCATAGTAGGGGAGCAGTCGTGGCCTGACCTCTACTTTGTGCATCCCCGATTGAATGACGATTTTATATTTAGTGATTATGTCGTTTTTTTCATTGTCGCTGGAGTCATCAGAATAATCCACTAATTCGGCGTGCAAAAAATCAGAAACGAACGACCAGTTCGGGACAGAGTCGACACTTCGAGGTGAAGTATCAACGACGTTTTCCGAACCTTGTCCTAAAACCTCAACACTGGCTTTAGATGCTTTTTCTGGGGCCATGACGGGAGATCCTGCTTTAGCTCTTCTACGATAAAAATATGTATACATACAGAAGTTAGCTCGCTGAGAAAGTGTGCTCTGCGTAATATAGAAATGAATTTGCTATAATGAATAACAACTCTATATATTCGAAAACTCGGTACTTTTATGAACAGATTGGTCAAATCATGTTTAGAAATAAATTTAGCAATAAAAACCCAATCTTTATTTGTCGATTTTCCTTATTTCTAATTAATGCCATAATTTTTGGCGGTTCAAAATGTCAGTTGGCGTAAGGAAGAATTAAGACTTCCTCATAAACTGTGCAAGCACCAAAACATGGCAGATACTGATTTAGCTTAATTAATCCGGTTTTACCAAAGTTAATTAATCTTTCGGTACTCGTTGTATCGGGAATTTTTTCTTGAACCCTTTGAACCTCTAACCCCCGAAATTGCGATGATTGACTTTGGTTAATAAAAACGTAATTGTGATTAGGCGCCTAATTAATTACGTAACTATTTATATTCGCCATATCGCGACTCGGAGTTTCGAAGGTAAGTTTTCGGGAAGTTTGCATGCCGAGCTGCGAAACCGCGATATCGCGATAATACGTTTTAATTAAAAGTGAAGATAAACTCAGATTAAGTGTTTAATTAATTATGTTCATATCTTTATCGTGACTTCGCGAGTCGAGGCTTAGACAGTGTATCTTTTTAAAGAGAAAACGCCGAGTGGCTAATTGCCAACAGAACTTAACCATGGCTTAGCTTTTACCTTTAACCTTGACACGGATTACTACAATAAGGAATTCTTGGTTTCGGCTATTCGGGTTACTACAATAAGACTTTTGGATTTAGTGAACGTGGAGGTGAGAAAACCCGATGATGTTTAATCATGATTTAGGAAAATTTTACTCCCGTTACTACCCTGGGTAAAATTTTAAAGCGATTTCATCATTTCGTTGCTCGGGACTTGTGAACTACGTGATTTATAGCATCCAACATACGAAATCCCGAGGTAGAACAAAGGGGGAAATTTTTTGACGAAAAGTAGAACTCGCCTCGATAGTACAATAATTATCGCTGCTTGCGTGATAAGACTTCAGAGATTTTGAAACCACAGATGGAAAATATGAAAATCATCTTTCGATTTCGAGCATTAAGACATGAAATTTGAGACGGGCTAGAAAAAACAAAGGCAGCTGCAACATAGGCTCCAACTAGGGATCCCGTTTTCTTGTAAGATCGAAAGAACTGTAGACCATGTGCCGATATTGGGTAAATGGAGTCAATAGCTTCAATCAGGCGAAAAGGTTCCTGAGAGCAGGGTATCAAAGAGGAAAGAGACTTCGTTTTTTACCTTGAAAATCTTTTCAAACTCAGATACTCTTTTTAAACTTAGTCGTAGTCCCTTTCACGACTTTCCCTTTCCTGTTACTAAATTCAGGTCTACCTTAAGACAATCAAAACAGTTCTAGGAGACTCAACAGATCTTGTGGCTATCAGCTTGCATCAAAAGAAGAAGATTATATGTTTTTAATCAGGAAGCCCCGTCTGAACTTGGGATGTAGATTAGGTTTTTAAAACGAATTGGTTACCAAAGTAGAGTGATATTCATGTATAACAGCCTTACAGATATCTCAGATACTGCTTCACTGCCAACAAGCCTGTTTAGTACCCTGGTGAAGTTATCTGGCCCCTTTTACTGAATTTCCTTTCACCACTTCAAAGTATATTTGTGCATTTAAATGCTGAGATGAGGGAAATCATTTCTGAATTTCCTTTCATTGTCTTTTGGACTAGATGGGGGCAATCATTTCTGAATTTCCTTTCACCACCTGTCTTATAATTTTCTTTTTAGAGCGTGAAGATGGGGGCAATCAGTTTGTATCAGGGCTGATATCTGTGTAATATTTTGCATTATAGGTCTATCAACTTACTTTGATTACTTGGTACCAACCTTCCCTTGACCTTCACAACACCTTCGTTCTCAGGGAAAAAGGGAAAATAACTTTCTTAGGGAATTCTATTTGAGCAAGCCTCAATCCTCCGATATTGTTGAAAAACCTAGGAAAGTTAGGATCACTTTAAGCGTCCCTTCGTTTAGCAGGGGATCGAGGAGTTGTGAAGACTCGCTTTCTTTCCACAATCTGCTTTGAAGCTCATGAGGTTGAAACCAAAACTCTTATCCCTTCTTATGCGAAATGGAAAGATGCTGACTTTTTAAAAGGTAAACCCAAATATAGAAAAGGGTGACAGGTAGAGACTTACGGACTGAGAATACAGAGGTCAAAAATTCAAAACTGACTCTTGTAGATCTTTTTTGGGGGTACTTTACTTTGGCTGACTGCTTTTAATTTGAGTGAATCATTTAATTTGTCTTATTTTTTTGTAGACGATCAAACAAAGAAATAACTCTGTTATTTATTAGTTCAAACGATGTTGTTGTTTGAATGAGGTTACCTCAGTTTTCTTTAATAGTCCTTTAGAACATATCTTTTAGGAAATATCATCTTTACCTTTTCGTTTCAATTTCTTTGCACAATATCAAAAAATTTTGGGTATCACCTGTTTAAGTCGATTTATTTCTGACACCAACTTTCGGTTTACTTCTCCTGCTTGTTTTGTGTGTAGCTGGAATCCTGTAAGAAGCAAATACGAAGGTTATCGGGGCTATCCGAAAGGTGTCAAAAGTTCATGAAAGAAAAAAGAAAATCAAAATTAGTGCATAAATGAAATATATATATATGTATACGAAATATATATATAAGTATACAAAATTTCTTCTCTCTTTTTTTTTTTTTTAGGCGACTATTATGTCATATAATGCTTTAGATAACGCCTGTTGACAGAGGTGTTGAGGATTTCACCATCTATATTTTCCAGTAGGAAATAATTTTTTCCTACCAGAGCCGAGATTTTGAATGGCCCATACCAAAGGTGGTCAAATTTACCATGTTTTGCTGCTTCTTCCCTTCTTGCATCCCACCTTAATACTAAATCACCTAGGAGGAAATATCTGTCCTTTGCTCTACGGTCGAATAATGCCTTCATGTCATCTTGGTACTTCTGCAACTTTTCATCTACTTTGACCCTATGTTATTGAACCTCAATCACTTGATTTATCCTCCTGGTGACATGATTGGGTTCTTCATTTTGATCTTGCCATAACTTCATCACTGGAAGCGCTAGGCTTATAGGTAACAGAACATCTGTCCCATATACCATCTGAAAAGATGAAATGCCGATAGACCTTTTTTTGCTTATGCGATTCGCCCACAATGCGTATTTTAAGTGCACATGCCAAGACCTTTTGTTTTCATCCAATACTTTCTTGATTATATTTACTAGGCTCTTGTTAGATGACTAGGCCAATCCATTTCCTTGGGGGTAATATGATGTGGAATGGCCAAGAATGATGTTATACTTTTGATAGAAGTTGATCATAGCCATAGATTTAAAGGCTTGGGCATTGTCTGTAACTATCTTTCAGGGGAAACCAAATCTAGACAAAATGTTGTCTTCTAAGAAATTGATTACCACCGAGTCTGTTGCCCTTTTGGTTGGAATGGCTTCCACCCATTTAGTAAAGTAATCCGTTGCAGTTAAGATCCACTTGTGTTGAGCACTGGAATGGGGATTAATCTCGCCTATGAAGTCTAGACCCCATTGCTGAAATGGGGCTTCAGCTTTGACTGAAACTAAAGGCAGTGCTGGAAGCTTCTGTTTACCTACAAATAGTTTACAAGGGTTGCAGACTCGGACTTTGGCATTAACGTCTGAGAAAAGTTTTGGCCAGTAGTACCAAGCCCTCAGAATTTTGTAAGTTGTAGCTCTCCAAGCGTGATTCCCCCCACAGACTCCCTCATGAAATTCGTCTATAACCCGCTGAGTTTCCGATTCGACTAAACAAACTAATAAGAAACCGAGTGGATCCTTCCAATATAGTTGACTTTTGGCGATACAATATTTAACCGCATGAAGTTTTAAAGTCCTGGCTTTTGATGGTGATAGCTCATTTGGGCATTTTAGAGTTAGCAGGTATGATACTATGTCTCTATACCGGCCTGATGATATGAACTTCTCTTCGATCTTGTTTGGGTCTGTTTGCTCATTCAACTCGTTTAGGTTCATGTCTTCGTCGCCTTCCTGCATGCAATTGATACCTAGGGCTCTGAAATTCGACTCAGCTAAGAGTTTGGCCAGTCCTTGTCCTTTTATCAATTTGGTCGGTTTGACTTCCAGATCAAATTCTTGCATTTTGGCGAGCCATTGCCCTCTTTTTCCATCGCTGTCTGGTTGTACCAAAATATCTTTCACAGAACTGGTAGGTACGTATGCAATTATCTTGGAGTGTAGTATATACGTTCTGAATGCCTTTAATGCTTTTACCATGGCGTACGCTTGTTTTTCTATTATATCATACTTCATTTCTGCATCTCTAAGGCTCTTTCTAAAAAAACGATCGGCTGTTGGAAACCTTCTTCGTTCTTTTGTAGGAGCATCGCGACAATAGTGTGTTCGGAGGCAAATGAGAAAATAAGAAAATCTTTTAGATAGTCGGGGCTCGCTAACACAGGTGCCTCGCTTATGACTTTCTTAATATGTGCGAACAATGCTTTGGCCTCAGTTGTCCATTTTACTTCACTGTCCTTTTTCAACATACCTGTGATCAGTTTTACAATCGCAGTGAAATTCGGGATAAATCTTCGTAAAAAAATTATTCTTCCTAAGAAAGATTGAATCTCTTTTACATTTCTGGGAATATTTATAGTATCTATCGCTTCAATCCTCTTAGGATCAATCTTGATTCCATCCCTAGATATGATATGACCCAAAAGCTTACCTTCCTGAATGGCGAAATGTGATTTCTTTGGATTTAAAGATAGACCAAACCCGCGGCATTTTTTGAATGTCTGTTTAAGATGTATCAAGTGTTCTTCGTTGGTTTGAGAGAAAACCATCAAATCATCAAGATAAATGACTACGAACTTATCCCTTTCACCGATGAAAGCGATGTCCATAGCACGCTGGAACGTGGCCCCTACATTCATCAAACCAAAAGGCATTTTGTCATACATGAGCATACCCCATGGTGTAGTGAAAGAAGTTTTTTCTCTATCTTGTTCATTCATGGTGATTTGATTATAACCAGAGAACCCATCAATCATGAATATTCGGTTGGATCCAACTACCTTTTCCAGCACATGGTCCATTTTGGGCAGCGGATAGTTGTCCTTAAGAGACGACTTGTTTAGATTTCTGAAATCCACACACAGTTTGATTTCCCCACTCTTTTTCCTGAAGGGGACCAGGTTTGCTACCCAGTCTGAATATCTCAAACGTACTATTATTTTCACGTCTAAAAGTCTCTTAGCTTCTTTTTCGATCACAGGTAACAAAATGGGGTTGATCTGTCTAATATTTTTCCTAAATGGTTTGACCCCAGGCTTTAGAGGTATCTTGTGATCAATTACGGTAGTGTCGTATGTCCTTAACTCATCATAAGACCAGGCAAAAACATCCTTATACTATCTGAGTAGGTATTTATACTTACTTTTTATTTCGGGTGGGAGGAATTTGGATACTTTTACCATCCTGGATTCTTCTTTGGTTCCTATATCACAGTCCTCAACCTCTTCTTGTTGGGGTTGTAAGGTGGATTTTACAGGTATGTCGTTTTGATCAAACAGTCTTTCCAGAGGGATCAGTCCTTTCGAAATCTAGTTTTTTTTTAGGACCAGCATACGATGATCTGCGATTTTGTCTCGGAAAGCTTGAGGATCCTCCCCTTATTGCATGATCCATATCTGGTCATTTTGATTTTCTTGGTCTGCATGAGTTTCAGAAAATTCACCTACTGCTTCAAGAAACTTCTTAATTTGTTCGTCATCCTCAAAAACCTGCTAGTGTGAGATATTGTCTGGTATAGACGGTCTGTTTCTTATTTCTATGTGATACTTCAATTTAAAGGTTGTAGGAGGCGCGAAAGTTGAAGCCACTTTAGCTAATGAATCAACATGTAAGTTCTCTGCGTGCGGGATGAAGTGGACATTTACGGACGAGAAAAAGTTTTCCATCAGATCCCAAGCACAATTCTTGTATGATCTCAATCTGGGATGCTTGGCTTGGTATTGTCGATTTATTTGTTTGACTATTAACTCTGCATCTCCGTATACCTCTAAGTTATTTATTTTTAACTTCTTGGCGGCCTCTAATACTAGGACCAATGTTTTGTATTCACACACGTTGTTAGTATAGTCTATATCCCACTGCAGTCTGTAAGAAAAAGGAATGATGAACTTTCCTTCGGGAGCCACTAAAAGCACTCCTGCTCCAGCCCCTTCACAAGATGAGGCACTGTCAAAAAACATTTTCCAGACACCGGTGCTACACAGATCCTTTGTCATGTAACCTAACTCTTCCTTCTCTATATCGTTTTCCTCCGGACAACCATCTAAACCATCATCAAAAGATAAGATACAATTTCCTAAATCTTGATCTGCAATGTAAATAGGGAAACTGTTCGGGTTTTGAGGGTCGCTTACTGTATATGCTAACCTCATCTCTCTGTACAACCGATTAAATTTCCCACCAAACACAGGAATTGTGGAGAACGTCATATCCAATTGAAGAGAACCCCCCAGCTTGGCTCCCCATGACCTAGACAACAGTAAGCCATACTTAGGGGGAATATCAACAATAACCACATCCATCAAGATACTCTTAATCGGGACCTGTGCCAAGGTAACTACTAAATCCTTTATCATTCCCATACACTTAACCCTTCTCGAGTCAAAAGAGTAAAGATATCCATAAGGTCTAGTGATTTGGAGACCCAATTTGTCCATAATAATCTTAGGCATAACGTTATGGGAGGCTCCGGAGTCTAACATGCAATTATGTAACAATTGATCATATACATTTAAAGTGATATAAAAAGGAGCAATAGTGTCTTTGGCCCCTTCAAAATGTGGACCAAAAGTGATGTTAGGTTTGTCATCTTCTAGGTTTAAAATGTCAGACTGGCTTTCTAGCTCTGAGACACCCATCACTTTGGTAATTTGCTTCCAATAAACGGGGTTTTTTTCTAATTCTACCAGAGGGATTGGTATCTTAATTTTATTTATCTCGTTTTCAAAATTGAAAACTCCACTCACCTTGTCTGTTTCTTTAGTTGAGACTTTCGAATCCTTCCTTTCCGACTTATTCATCTGGACCGCTTTATTACTCATGGTCTTGGTTGAAGGCATAATTTTATTATCTATTTCGATTCCTTGTGCTTGGGTTTCAACTTTTCCCACTTCGGACTCCTGTGTGCTTACTACTTTCGCTTTGGTGTTAGGTGATAGGGTCTCTTCCAGAGTAGGCTCATAGGTTTGACCTCTTGGGAGGATTTTCTTCGGTTGAGTAGTTGAAATGGGCTTACTCTTAGATCTCAAGTTGTACTTAGGTTGGATCTCATCCATTATCATTTCAGTTTCTTGTTGAGAACCACAAAGGTCAGTATGATCACTTTTTTCACCTATCTATTTCGATTCCTTGTGCTTGGGTTTCAACTTTTCCCACTTCGGACTCCTGTGTGCTTACTACTTTCGCTTTGGTGTTAGGTGATAGGGTCTCTTCCAGAGTAGGCTCATAGGTTTGACCTCTTGGGAGGATTTTCTTCGGTTGAGTAGTTGAAATGGGCTTACTCTTAGATCTCAAGTTGTACTTAGGTTGGATCTCATCCATTATCATTTCAGTTTCTTGTTGAGAACCACAAAGGTCAGTATGATCACTTTTTTCACCTTTAACCGATGGTTGTTGAGTGTTTAGAAATTTTTCATAATCTTCTTTAGTTAGATACGGTTGTGTGCAGTCATCACCGAAGTTCATGACATCATTATCCGAATCTCTGAAATCATGGAGATCATTCACTCCTATAAAATTTTCTCTCTTTAGGGGAGCTTGTATTTTTTGATCTTGGTTTTTTATCTGTCTTTGTTGGTTCGAGGGGTTGGGGTTCCTCTTGAAATTGTTTTTGGTGAAAGAATCAGCTTTGGCCTGTTCTAGCTCCATTCTGGATATTTTATTAGACAGTTCTTTAATTACCCTGGCCATATCGTCTAATTTGTCGTCTGTAGATCTATTAGACTCTGACGGACCAGCTTGTTCTCTAAATCATTTAGTTTCTTAGTTTCCCATTTCTACTCTAGCTTTAAGCTTACCAGAAGCCATCATATTCGACTCAATTTCTACAGCATCATCCTGCATTCGGTTTAGAGTGCCCCCCCTTCTTTCTCGCAAAAGGAGTGCAAAATCTGGTTCGAAAGCCCCTACGAAAGTTACTTTGGCCGTGGGTTGGGATGGTTTAACCTCGACTGGGATTTTGTTATACAGCTTGTTGAATCTTTGAATAAATTCCATGACTGTTTCTAAATTCTTTTTTCTTAAAGACCCAAATTTGGTTAAATAATATAGGTGGTCCTTTCTTTTGCCCCATTGTCTGAGGAAAGCATCTTCCAAGGCGTCATAAGACAAGATAGATGCTGCAGGTAGACTCCAAAACCAAGTTCGGACCTGGCCTTCGAAGGTTTGGACAAGAAGCCTCAAATACACATCCTCATTTTCGATACCTAGGATGTCTGGGAATTGATGAAAGAAATTAATATGTTCGACTGCGGTCAGATCTCCTTCCGCAATGAATTTTGGCAAATTTTTTATATAATTTTCGGGAAGGTCGTGCAGAGGAACGGGCAATACCAAGGGAACGTATCTTGCTGCAACTTTTGCAAACACTCTAGGAGGGGGGGCAGGCCCTTGGCCTCTAGCTCCTCCTATAGGAGCTCCTCCTACAGGAGCTCCTCCCCCTCCTCCTCCGATAACCCCTCCACCTCCTCCTCTGGGGGATGCCATCGTTATTAGTGGAAAGTCGTAAAGGGGGTTTCAGAAAATTAAAAGTGAATCTTTATTTTCTTCGTGGAGAGGAAAATCAGACGATGATAGATAAGGAACGCGAGGACTTGGTTCCTCATATTTGCAAGAGACGAAATCAGGAGAACCGATGGGTGTGGAAACCAAATGTGTGACACACTCTTCAGAATTAGGTGAGGTCGGGAAATTTAACTGAAGAAAAGGTGGTATGTCAACTGCCAGTGAACTTTCAAAAGGGCCCTTTCCTTTGTGTACTAAGGTGATTGTCGGATGAATCTCACTCCTAACTTCGGAGCAGTTTGACGTTAGATCTTTAGTATCAAAGAGAGGACTGCGTGAAGTTGAAGGTTCAGAAGAACTCCTAGTCTTCAGTTGTGGGTGTTTAAGCTTATAGACTGCAGCGGTTGGCTTAAGAGAGCCTCTCGCCTTTAGAATATTCTAGAGATCGGTAACGGGTGTAATCTGCTTACCATCCGGGTTTTGTCTGGCATTCCTTCGACCGGATGCCAGTTTATTATTTGTGGAGTCGCCAAGTGAAAGATTGGAAAGCCTTAAAAAGGTGTGTACTCTTTGTTCACTATCAAAGGGTAACACTTTCAACGAAAAGAAAAATGTCATTTTCCAAGGGAAAAAGATTTCGTAACTTTAGTCCCCGGCAATGGCGCCAAAAAGATGTTGTTCCAGAGTCTGTACTTAAGGCTTAGAAGTACAGTGTCTAGGCATCCAAAAGTGGGTAAAGGGTATAGAAAAGAGAAACGTCAACCTTCGGCAAGGGAAACTAGGGATGATTTATACGTTGGCATTGTCTAGCTTCCAACTGTTCCTGGATGTTTATTTCCCATTCAATCATTGTCCATGAATGTTCGAGTTCAACCCGGGTAGTGGTTGTTTTAAGAATAGTATCGAAAAGGAAAAAGGCAATGTGTGTTTGATTTGATAATCCGGGTTCGATATTGGGTTGTGTTGGTACAGGGACAATCATGGAGGAACAGTAAAATAAGAAAACCTCTAGGGGAGTTGAGTGTTGTCTCAATTTGGTCGTATAAAAGAGAGTTTACAGTTTCAGGAATGAAAAAGGAATGCAAATCAAAGGCTCTTTCCCGTAACTGGGTTATATTTTAATAAAATGTATGAGGTGGGAGAAAACATTTAGCTATCTTTCGAGTAAGGCTCCTATCAAGGGAGAATCTCACATATAAACAGAAGAAGAAAAATGTAAAGAAGTAACCCAATGAAGCATAAAATATATATAGAATTCTGAAAGTGTTGACTAGTCTTATACCTGCTAATAGCTGATACAGGGGAAAAATAGTAAACAATATAGAAAACCAAAATTCATTCACTATAGTAGAGGTTGTACTAAATTATAGCGAAGCATTCATCAGATACGAATATGAAATGAAATGAATATGAGATACAAGAAAACAAACTCATAACATAGTCGTGACAGAATTGAGAATCTTCAGATTTGCTTTATATTAACTCTCAAAATGTAAAACCTCTGTTACAATCGACACAAAAGGTCCAGCCCTTTTTCTTTCTTTCTATCGTATATTTATACAATTTTACAATAAGATAGAATCTCAATTGTTGCAAAATTTTCAGTTATGATAGGGAGGAGAGAAATCGCTCCATTTCTTCTTCTCTGTCTTTATTTGGTGCCAGAAGCTTGTCCTCGCACACGCTCGGTACAGGTGACACATATTTCAACCAGCCGAGATATCAACCTTGACGGTTCTGCTTGACAATTGGCTTCAAAAGAGTAACAATCTCGGGCTAATTGTGGTAACCTTTGTTCCATCTGTCTGTCCATGATGTCTATGGCACACAATTGCACAATTGGTTTAATCATACATTTATCTATTTGGACTATGTCTGCCATAGTCACTTGTGAGTTCTCGGCTGAATCTCTTTCTTCTTTTTCATTTAAATCAAGTGAGATTTTTTCCATATTCATTTGAACTAATGCCTCGGCATTACCTCCGCTATCAATGCCTGGCAAATTACCATCTATAGAACTGAAAGCCTCTTCTAAGGATTTCGTTACCCTCTTGGATTGCAGCTTACCTTACGAGATGTTGTGTTCCCATTATTTTAATAGAATATTTCCTCTGGTCTACTCCGAAATGGTAAACCTGGGAGTACTTCCTGATTCCCTGTTATTTGTAGCTATCATAGCCTCTTGAAAGGTGACCCATGCTGCTCCATCTTCTCTTTCTCTAACAGATAGATTTTCCAAAACTTGATTAACCAGCAAGAAGCTGTCCCGAATCCCCTCTACCTTGGCGAGTAAATTTTGCTGGGTCGTAGAAACTATGCTCCAAATCTCCATCGCCTAGGACTAGAACATCCCGATATTTATCACTTTACTTTAGGCGCTTTCCACTCTATCCTGTAGCTGTATGATCAAATCCTTTTGCTGGCCCGCTTGCATCTGACCATTCCGAACCACCAATTGTGCTTGTTCAAGCTTAGTATTAAACAACTCTATCTCACTTCTATCAGCCAATATTGCTTGTTGTATTCCTACACTCGCCTGGTCTTTGGCAGCCTCTGCTATTGTGGCTAGTCTGGCTTCTAGTGTTTTGATGAGGCGATTTTTTCATTTTAGTTGGTTTTTAAAAACCCCAACTAAAAATTGGTTCACTGTGGCATATGCCCCTAATGTCCCATCTATTTCCGTTGCAAACTGTTCATTCTTCTTGTCCTTCCCATCAGTCATAACTTTGTATTTCTTGGCCGTTGATTCCCCTTCCTGATACAATTCTCTCTTTACCACTGCCTTTCTCTTCTTATCAAAGAAGAACTCATTTGGAGGGAGCTCTTCCACCCTTATAGGCCTCAATTCTTCATTTAAGATCCACCCTGCGTCAATATTTCCCTGAGTTGACTGCAAGGGAGTAAATGATACAATAGGATCTCCGATTTGCTTCGTTGATTTCCCTGGAGTAGTAACTAGAGTCTACTTCTTTGGCAGGTCGGGAGTCTTTATCTCTGCTTTTAGACTCTTAGTTTTCTCTTCCTGGTCCTGGTGTTTTTCTTGACTGGGAGTCGCATCTTTAGAGCCTTCGACATCTTTTTGTTTCACCTCCGTTGTACTCGGATTCTCACCCCGTAATATTGCGGGAAGACAACTGCATCGATGTTCTTGGAATTTTAGAACATCGTCCCTCTCTTCAGGTGCCAAGGTTTGTATCCGAGCTAAAATCTTGGCATAAGATCTTGAGCCTCGGAAAATGTCATCCGAGGGTGAATTTTCGTGTTCAAATCTTTTGAGTCCGCAACTGGCCAAATGATTACTCATGACCCTTTGTGGATCGTGCTTCTTGAATTCAATAAGGACCAATTTTAGGTCTTCTAGGGCTGCTGCCTCAACTTTAGCATGCCCGAAATCTAATAAAGAATATGAATTTAAATGAACAGGGAAAGGTGGCCATACATTCTTTGAGTATCCCTTAAGCTCCTTTCTTACGCTTTCGATTATTGTTTGTCTAGCAACTTCGTGACAAGCCAGCCTGTCGGGGATAAATAATGACAATGCATGCAGGGGAACAGAAGCCCCAAAAACTCTGAGATATGAGAATTCGGCTTCTACATACCAGTCAGCTATATTGCTCAAATTCATCACTATACTGTCCGAGATCCTGGGCGGCGGGTGGCCGAAAATAGTGACATGCAGAGGTACCATCACCTAGTGGAAGAATTCATATACGAAATCTGCCGCTTTGTTTTCCCACAATTTTGAATGATAGACGTAGATGGGCTCGAACTCTGTTGGATTCCAAGTCCATCTCATTAAGGGAAATGGTGTTAGAAAGGATACGACGTCTATAATGTATGCAGACATAAAAAATGAAGAAACCTTTCCGCTCTCTTTCTGCGCCCGATACTCTGTAACCCGACTGGTCAAGCTATCATACAACATTTTCGCCCAGTCGAAGGAACAGCCTTCGACGACTCGATGTATTAGAGGCACCCATTGAAGAAAGAAATGTGAAGTGTCCTCTCTCTCATATAATCTGCATGTCATGATAGCTACATACTTGAACTGTGGTTCCAAGGAAGCTATTGAATATATACCATGACTGTCTGCCCTGAACTTCGCAGGGTGCGAAACCCAATCTCTTATTAAGCTAGACATAGTCTTGTGATATTGCACACATTCCTTCTGTTTGAACTCTTCCAAGAATTCGACATCATATGTAAAGTCGGACGCTGTGGGCAACTTGTACATACCTTGCAGATGTTCAGGCCTGAAAGTCTCGATGGTGACCTTCTGCTCATTAATGATGGTTCTGGTTGGTATGTCCACATGGTCTAATGCCTATCGGACCATATCATAGTAGGGGAGTAGTCGTGGCCTGGCCGCTACTTTGTGCATCCCCGATTGAATGACGATTTTATATTTAGTGCTTATGTCGTCTTTTTCATTGTCGCTGAAGTCATCAGAATAATCCACTAATTCGGCCTGCAGAACATCAGAAACGAACGACCAGTTCAGGACAGAGTCGACACTTCGAGGTGAAGTATCAGCGACGTTGTCTGAACCTGGTCCTGAAACCTCAATGTTGGCTTTAGATGCTTTTCGCGGGGCCATGACAGGAGATCCTGCTTTAGCTCTTCTGCGATAAAAATATGTATACATACAGAAGTTAGCTCACTGAGAAAGTGTGCTCTGCGTAATATAGAAATGAATTTTCTATTATGAATAACAACTCTATATATTCGAAAACTCGGCACTTTTATGAACAGATCGATCAAATCATGTTTAGAAATAAATTTGGCAATAAAAACCCAATCTTTATTTGTCGATTCGCCTTATTTCTAATTAATGCCATAATTTTTGGCGGTTCGAAATGTCAGTTGGCGTAAGGAAGAATTAAGACTGCCTCGTAAACTGTGCAAGCACCAAAACACGGAAGATATTGATTTAGCTTAATTAATTCAGTTTTACCAAAGTTAATTAATCTTTCGGTACTCGTTGTATCAAGAATTTTTTCTTTAACCCTTTGAACCTCTAACCCCCGAAATTGCGATGATTGACTTTGGTTAATAAAAACGTAATTGTGATTAGGCACTTAATTAATTACGTAACTATTTATTTTTTCCATATCGCGACTCGGAGTTTCGAAGGTAAGTTTCCGAGAAGTTTGCATGCCGAGTTGCGAAACCACGAGATCGTGATAATACATTTTAATTAAAAGGGAAGATAAACTCGGATTAAGTGTTTAATTAATTATGTTCATATCTTTATTGTGACTTCACGTGTCGGGGCTTAGAAAGTGTAGCTTTTTAAAAAGAAAACGCCAAGTGGCGAATTGCCGACAGAACTTTACCATGGCTTAGATTTTACCTTTAACCTTGACATGGGTTACTACAATAAGGACTTTGTGGTTTCGGCTATCGGGGTTACTACAATAAGACTTTTGGATTTAGTGAATGCCGAGGCGCGAAAACCCGATGATGTTTAATCATGATTTAGGAAAATTTTACTCCCGTTACTACCCTGGGTAAAATTTTAAAGCGATTTCACCGTTTTGTTGCTCGGGACTTGTGAACTACGTGATCTATAGCATCCAACATACGAAATCCTGAGGTAGAACAAAGGGGGAAAATTTTTGACGAAAAGTAGAACTCGCCTTGAGAGTACAATAATTATCGCTACTTGCGTGATAAGACTTCAGAGATTTTGAAACCACAGATGGAAAATATGAAAATCATCTTTCGATTTTGAGAATTAAGACATGAAATTTGAGACAGGCTAGAAAAAACAAAGGCGGCTCCAACAGATGCCATGTATTCAACTTATGTAGTTGAAAGTGCCACTACAACCTGTCTTTTGCTCATCGAACTTATTTCTCCTCTAAACAGGTTAAACACATACCCACTTGTATATATCCTACGATATAGATATCCAGCCTAGTCTACACCCACAAAGCCATGTATATCCACCACTCTATCCAATCCCGAACTTCCTTGGTATCACAATCCATAGATAGCAATGCCACGCAAATACCTGAAATCCCTTTTTACTGTTGTCCAATGCTCCTTCCCTGGTTTTGACATATACCTGCTCAAAAATCCCATTGCATGTGCAATGCCTGGTCTAGTACAAACCATTTCATACATAAAAATGCCAACTACACTCACATATGGAACACGATACATGCCCTCCTCCTCTTCCTATGTCTTGGGACACTGATCTGCATATAACTTTACACCAACAAGAATAGGAACCTTGACCAGTTTACATTCTTGCATATTAAACCTCTGCAATATTTTCTCGACATATTTTCTCTTATTTAACCAGAGTTTTCTCTTTTTCCGATCTCTTTTAATTTCCATGCCCAAAATGAAATTTGAAGCACCAATATCCTTCATGTCAAATTTAGAGGACAACTGAGTTTTCACATCTTGGATAATCTCCTTGTTGTTTCCTATCAACAACATGTCATCCACATACAAGATCAAATAAATCAAATGATCACCAATTAATTTAAAATACACATAGTGATCTTCTTTGCTTCTTTTGAAGCCAAGTCCCATCATATAAGTATTAAATTTTTGTTACCACATCCTTGGTGATTGTTTTAAACCATATAGGGGCTTTTTCAGCTTGCATACCAACTCCTTCTTTCCCTTCACAACAAATCCATCTGGCTGCTTCATATGGATTTATTCTTCCAGATCCCACAAGCACGTTTGGTATTCCACAAGGTGATGAGTTGGGTCAGATGTTCCCCTTGTGGAGCAGATCTTGGAACTGACGCTTGATCTCCTGATTTTCTAACAAAGAGTGGCGATAGACTAGCCCATTGGGTAGTGGTGTGTTGGGGTCAAATAGATGGAATGCTTGTCCTGATAATGCAGAGGTACCCTGGTAGGTGAGGAGAATATGGCTTTGTATTATTCCATAACCTTATCCACTTGCTTCCGTTACATGGAGAGGTCATCTGCATAGGACATGGATGTGGATGCAATATTTTTCTCACTTTGAGAGAGAATCACGAAGAAGAAAAACTTCTTGGTCTGAGAGATGAACTTCCTACATTGCTTGGTAGAGATCAAGAAAATGGCACTAGGTGGGACTAACTCGAGTATCTTGTACAATTTCCTGTCCAAAGTAATAATAACACGGTGAGGCTTAGAATCATATACAACATGATGTTTCCATATATAAGGTTATCCCAAAATAAAATCACAAACTTCAAGGGGATAAACATCACACAATACCTCATCTTTGAATGGCTTGATGTCGTAGGGAAGGCGACACTGTTGGCTGAAGCAAAAATCACTTCCTTGGCGGAGCCATCCGATGGTGTAGGGTTATGGGTGCGACATTGTTGGTAGGGCCAGCTGCTTGAAGACCTCCAATGAGATGAGGTTCTTCTGGCTACCACTATCAACAATGAAGTGTAGAGGGGTGCCTTTCACCCATATCTATGAATGAAAAAGGCACTCTCCTTCCTCTAGCTCATCAAGTTCACCATAATGGATCTTGGTGGTAGAAACAATGGCATTGGGTTCCAGGTCAATGATCCGTCTCCCCTTTTTTGGTTTTGACTCAGAGTGAGAACCCGCATCTGATTCAAAGGCTTTCATCTCAGCCATTAATGAATACTTTGAGGGACAATCAACAGTGTTATTCCAGGGGCTCTTATGGAAGTCACACCACTTCTTGGTATCTTTCTTCGTCTTTCCATTGTCCTTACTTATTTGCGGCTTAGACTGGTTTTCCTAAGGTTGTCCATATTTTTTCTGTAGGTTGGGGCTACCCTTTCTCTGCTTCTACTGTGAGGGGTTCCTAGAACCAAATTTCTGAGGTTTTTGTTTAAGCTTCTACTATATTTTGACAGCATATCGATAGGCTACGCCCATGGATAAGATGTATAGAAAATCCATTTCTTCCTGGATGTATCTATGCATACCAATGTGGTACTTGAGAACCAGATGTCACTCAAAATATTTAACACCTAGCTTGGTGCACAAGGTATGGAAGAGATTTGTGAACTCTGGCATTCCTTGGTCTCTTTCCTCCCGCAGTGTGGTCCATTTTGTATATAGGTCGTCATAACTTCCGACATGGTAGTATTGTTCCTTAATAGCATCCTTGAAGGACTCCTAGGTGACTAAGACTGTAAATAATGAGGGTTCCTCTATTTCCTTTTTCTCACAGAAATTCTCCCACCAATCTTTGACATGGGGGACGACTTTGAGGAGCACAAAAGTAATAGTTTCTCTATTCGAAAAGTTATGGAAATAAAAATACCTTTCTAGTAGATTCAACCATTTGTCTACAACATCTATGTATATATGACTTTCAAATTTAGGAATATCAAAGTTGATATGTACCTTGAAGGGGGTCGCGCCTCCACTCGAGGAAGATTCGTCATCTGTTGGTAGTCGTCGAAGGATTTGTGCAAAACTATCCATCATCTTGTTCCTCTATTGCGTGAGAGATTCCTTGAGCAACAGTTTCAAATAATCTCTTGTCCCTTCATCTTTCTTTCCTCCCTCCATGGAAGGTGACTTGGATGTGCGAGAGACTTTTTACTCAAGAGAAACAAGCTCGACACCCAACTCTTTGTACGCTGACCTTGTCAGGGACATGCATTAAGAATGATAAGGATCGGACTGCTCTGTTACCAGTGATCCAGATTTTATGAGCATAACGAAATGAATACAGATCTATATTATTAACATAGAGATTCAATGAACAATAACATAGATACTGTAAAACTTGACTTATATTAATAAATAAATATGTTGAAACTATAAAACGTAGAGTGAAACAAGCTTACTAGAATGGTGGCGACTTATCTCCGAGAAGAGATGTGACGACTGCGCTCATTCGCAAGAAGACGAGTACAATGAGGCCTTGGAATCATTTTTACAATAAACATGAATGCCAAAACCCTAGACATCCAAAATCCCAACCCTAGGAGATGAAGTGTCAAGAGTCATGTGGGCCCCGTTGGGGTAAGTTGGTACATCAACCTCTCGGGGTTGTAACTTTTTCATACAATATTCATTTTAGGTGCACGATAGCTCGTTGGAAAGGTACATCCGAGGAAGACACATTATGCTATCAGAATATGACTATGGTTATAGTATAACTATGGCGAGTCCTAAAAATGTTGTTTAGGGCCTCAAAACGACCCTAGAAGTTCAGGACCCGAAAACTAGGAAAAAACTACCAAACTGAAAAAATGCCAAGATGAGCCAGTTGGAATAGGTGGGTGGCCATTGATATCCACTTGGATAAATTTTATAATTATGCAAATGTCACATGGGACCCTTATTTCTCATCTATGTACTTTTTCATAGAGGGAACCGTTAAATTTATTTGAAATAATCTCAACCGAATGGAATCATCGATTATGTTGTTGGATGAGTACCAGATATGGAAGGTCATGACATTATTTTCCATATCTTCACCCATTCCCATCAAACTTGGGAATGTTTGAGGGGATTTTGGTCGACATGGGAGACAAAGAGGTATCATGTAAGATGGGTTCATTGGTTATCTTTGTTAAATCAAGAATATTCAACAAAGCCATGTATGGTAGCTTTTGTGTACCTACCATTTTGACTGAGTGTTGAGGGTCAGTTACTGATGAGGGAGGGAAAGATGGATGGGTTGTTTTGGGCATTTGAACCTAGCAAGGTTGATCTGAGAAAATATGAACCAAGCATTGATGCACTCAAAGGTGAGTGGGATGGCCGAACTAGCGAAGCAGTAAGGCCATAAATACCTCCCAACACTGGTGGGAGGTGTTACAAGCATTTAGAACATTGGGGTGATAATGACCCCCTTATGGTTATAGACTAGTAAATGTGGGTGTGATTGGTAAGTCAGAAAGAAATCTAACTTGTTCTTTTGAAATGAAATGGCTTATTCAAAGTAAAGAACCAAGTTGAATGTATTAAGTTTTAATGGGAACACCAACACAAATATGTCAAATTTTAAGTAAAGTGTTTTGGTAGGATGATATTTTTTCGTGCGAGAGAGTGAAAAATAAAAGAACGTGTCTTGTAACATCCCCACTATAATCCCCAGTTTAATTAATTCTTCTATAGATATAATGTGTGGTTATTGACAAAGCGATGTATATGCAAATTGTGTTTCTATGTTTTAATAATAAAATGTGATGCCACCTACTAAGGGGACATGGAGAGAGATGGGGGATGAATTAATTCCATAAGAGAGGGGAGGGTCTAAGAGAATGGCTAATAGGGGGTCCAAGGGGAA
>JASDQU010947043.1:0-18150 GCA_032191745.1 Picea mariana
AGATGTCCCTCAAGCAAGCCAAGAAGGATAATAAATTATCACCAAAGTACTATGGACCTTATAAGGTGTTGCAAAAGATTAGTACTATGGCATACAAATTGGAGCTGCCTGCATCTTCATGAGTACACCCATTTTTCCATGTTTCATGCTTAAAGAAGGTTATAGGTGACAAGATCTCAGTTCAAACTATATTTCCAGAACTTGATGAGGAAGGAAAAATCATATTGGAGCCTGAAGCCATCACTAACACAAGAATTCGCCAGCTAAGGAATAGATCCATTTCAGAGTATCTCATTAAATGGAGGAAACTACTCGCTGAAGATTCCAGTTGGGAAGATGAGTCTTTTATACAGAAGCATCCAAAGTTACTCAAGCGTTGCGGACAACACTTGTCTCAAGGGGAGGCGCATGTTAAGCCCTAATATTGGCTCATTACCCCTTAATTGGGGCATATTATATTAGTAATGTTATTTTATTTATGTCGGCTTTAGGCCATTAGTTGTAATTATACCTCCTAGTCTCCTATATATACCAAGGAGACAGTTTCATTTTGAATCATCTTGTACTTGAACATTTAAGTGGGGCAAAAGGAGGTTGCCCCCTCGAAGAGGCTTATTATCTGAAATTATCTCTTTTTCAAGGCATTGAGTACTTTTCCTGAGGCTTTTCTATGCTATATTGATGTTTGGTTCTTAACAAAAAACCTCATCAATGTGAAAGAAATCCTATTTGTGGTACCTCAGGTTAGGGTTGAATTTACAATTCAGATTTATTTATCTCTTTACTTTCCATTTAAAATTTTCATAATAATACTGCAGCTTTGAAAAGAAATATTCAATGAAAAGCAGAGAGAAAAGGATCATGCAGACTTCTCTGACAACTGTCATATTATGGTTCTCGTGGTGCGTCCACTTGTGCTCATGACTGCATTATTACAAAGAGAAATGGTGAGGAATAAAACTAAAAGGAAACCTACTCCTAAACCTACCCTAACTAATAAACAAGTCAGAATACTACGTGAAGTCATGCTTCCAATGTAGCCATCGGAGAAACTCCAATCCTACAATAGAAACAAAATCACATATTGCTAACAAGAATGGTAGTATGTTGAAAAATGACAAAAATATATCATACTCACCTTTATCATCATCTTTTAAAAACAAGGCAAGCATGATCTTACCATTCCCTTGAACATTCTTGTTGTATGAATCCTCCAGCCATTCGACAATTTTTTCATTATATGGGTTACAACAATATGAAAGAATGAGATTATGAAGGTTGTGAGAGTTATAGGGACCTGACATAACCATCGGCCTAAACCGAAGTGCCCCATCATCCTGACAATCTTCCTTTCATTCCATATTTTCTCCATCTGAAGGATATAAAATGAGTGTGTTGAAGTTACCTCCTTGATCTCTAAATAAAGTGAAGATAATCTTACCATTCCATGGGAACTTTTAGAGATATGAATACTCCAACCAATCTGCAATACTATCATGATACATGCAATTACTAACATTGGATGGTTTGAAAGAATTCACATGCGAGAAATATTCCTGGTGAGAATAAAGTATTAGACTATCAAGGAAAGAATCTTGTAAAAAGGTCGGAACAAGATGGCGAGAACTTATCATGTTTCTCAATCGGAAAATAAGTGTTTCATTCTCTTGAAACTTTGTATTGAGTTTAGATATTTCAAGGTTAACTATTTGAGGTGAACTAGATGGAACGACCGATAAAACATCATTGGTAGTAATATTTGGCCGATTATATTTTTCAACCTCAAATAATTGATCATGGAAAAATTTAGATCCTTGTCGAAACACAAATTGGGATGTATCAATGGAAGATGCAATTCGGGATTCTTTCAAATCATTTCTTGATTTACCCACAAATAATTGATGAGAACAAAAATTAATATCTTCATGGGAAGAATTATTTCCCTCTTTATCTTCTATTCGGTAATCTCTTTGTACCTGATTACATAATGTTGAATTCTCTCCAAGGTAATATGGAACATGTAATCGCACAACATTAGGATAAAAAATATCAGGGTACAAGGAATAATATGTAGAAGAATTAAGGAGACAGAATGCATCTCTTGAAATGATAGGTATATGCGTTTCAAAATCTGGTTTTTTCCCCTCTCCTTGTATAAACTAATCATCCTCTTTTTCATTCTCTTTCAAATAATACGAGACAGTTTTTAAGAAATAATTTGGTTCATCATGCAAGGGAAAAATTGAAGGCAAATCACTAGACATAGAAGGTTGATTAATGGTATGACTAATGATTTTGTCTCCTATTGATTGATCATGGATCTGTTCAACTAAATTAGGGGCAAGTTTATCATCCACATGATTATCAACTTCAAATTCAACCTCTTTTACTTTAGAAATAGTTATAAAATCTATGAGAGTGTGACAACTGACGTCTTTTAAAGTCAAGGCTCCTTCTTCGATGGGAGGAGAGATTGTTTGAAAATAAAGATTAGATGTGACAATTGCATTTTGTAAAGGATGATGTTGCTCATGATTTTCCAAAATGAAAGAAGTTGACAAAAATTGTGGTGCTTCAAAATCTTCAAGATCAACATCAAAATCTGAACCATCTTGAGATTGAGTGTTAGTTCTCAATTCATATTGGTTAACAATTAATTGATCTGGCTCGTCTGAGAGAGAAATGAGATATTTAAAGCACTCATTAATAAGCGACATTTCTTTCAAAGGGAACCTAGTACAAACATGAATGAACCTAATTGCAAAATTATCAAAAGATTCATCGTTTTCTTTCCTTAAGTAACTTAATTCATCACTTTATTCATCATAAGAATAATTGTTAAAGTCTGATAAAAACTCAATTACAAACTCAGACAAAGAACAAATTGAATCAGCTAGAAAAGATTCAAACCAACATTTAACTCGATCTCATAAAGTGAGAGAGAACAATCTGCATGTAACATTAGGATCAATGATCTTATGTCTTAAACATTCATAAAGAAATTTAGAAATATGGTCTATTGTAGATGTGTTCCCTTCACCATCGAAGGTGAGTTCTGAAAAGAGATTAGTTGTCTTGTTGGGAATAACTGGTAGTGAGAAGTAGAAAGCATGTTCCAACATAGTGATTTGGGGAGCCATGGGAAAATTGAATACATTTGAAAAAAAAAAGATCCTACAAGGCCATCTTGTCAGTCGACCCTCCTTCTAGCACCATTTGTTGACGGACAAAAATGACCATCCATCAATTGGAAGTGCGAGTCCAGTCTGGGGTTGTCTAAGTAACCCAAGCCGTTTGGTATAACTCGTTCTGACGGGTTTAATGGCTTTGTTGGCCAATCTAAGAATCCTAAAAGAAATGAAATAAAACAAAAGAAATAAATTACTAATTACTAAATACTATATATATGTACATATGCTCTAATGTGAATGTAATGGACGCATTTAAGCAAAAGATAAATAACTCTCATTTATATACATTATTTACAAGCTACAAGTTTTAATCTAAAATTACTAAACTCTATGAAAATGACTTCTTTAACAAAAGCAGATAAAGAAAGCACATAAGATATTTTTTCTGTTTTCTCTTTATTAATCTAAACCAAAATAGAAAAATATACTATGAAATAGAAGTATATGGATGGTCAAAGCCAAACCATATATTTGATTTTCAAAGACAAACAAACGACAAAAATAAATAAACTAACATGTTAATGAGCTAATCGGCATGCATCCAAACATATGTATGATTAGAGAACATCTAGCCAGCTTGTCCAAGAGATAAACCTGCAATGAATCTTGAAATTGTTCGGAATAAATGCAGAACAATATGTTGATTGTTGAGTTTTAATAACAGAATGAGAGATGCAATTAGTCATTGTGATCTCATGATTGCAAGTAATTGCATTAAGAAAAATATGTTAGCAAACATGCTTGCATTTAATCTTTCAATGAAAATTAAAGGAGAAATCTTGTAATTAAACTGAATAGATGATCACACGATTAATATCTGAAGCATTAGTTATGGGCAACATTTATAAAGGAATTATCCCAATAACATAATAAATCATGAAGACTAAAGCTATCAAAACTTACTATCATATCAAGATAAACATAAACTTAAATGAAGACACCATCCACAAGAAGCTAAAGCCGAAATGTGCATTGTTGTTCCATTAAAGTTTGTAAATCAAATGTCCATCTTCTGCCCCAGGCGAGGATAGTTTTCATTACAAAGTACAGAGTATTTAAAGAGTTTATTGAAGCTTAACTTCCGATCTTCTAAGATAGGAGTAGATCTCAAAAAAATCTGAAACTTTACAAATATAGGAGGCCTGAAAACTCTCATGATCTACTATATCTTTCAGAATCTATGAAAGTTTTTATCCAAATACAAAATAAGCATAAAGAGATAAAAAATCAACTAAGTCCAGCATGCTCCATCCCATTATCTCAACATCAGATACATTCTACCCTGAAAAAATGAAATGAGAGCAATGTTAGATAATTATTAATAACTAATTACTAATTTTTATTTAAAGATGACTTGAATTTAAACTAATTTAAAAAAAAAAGACAAACTATAGGTTTTTGTAGCTAGCTGAAATAGGAAAGAAAAAATCCAAATAAAAAAAAAATAAAATCTAATTTGTTTTATTTTCAAATCACAATCAAATCAAAAACAAAAAACAAAAAACTATTTACTATCTCTGCAATTTGACCAAGAGGATACCTACAAATCTGGATTTAAAATAGTGAAATTGGTTGAGTATTATCCAGCCTGCTTAATCCTCTTGTTTATCAAATTAAAACCAAATTATTGATTTGTAAATGAAACCTTGATCAAACTCAGAAACAAGAGTAGGAGAGAAACTTTTTTTTCTACATATCCCTTACATGTTCCAAAGTTATTCTAAAGAAAACAACGACACCATGGTTTCTTACCCCTGGAGATTAGCCAAGGAGCGAAGTTTGGTTGAGCGAAGAGATAGAAATTGTGTAGATTAACACACAGGACTTTGATAGCAGATTTTTTCTTCTATTTATGATAGAGTTTAGCCATTTTTTGCATATCTTCACACCCACAGAGAGGAAAGGGAAAGAAAAGGAAAACTCAAGCAAAACAAAATTTCTAAAAAAATGTTGTCCAAAAAACGAAGCATACCTCTGAAACTGTATTATTTTTTAAGAATCTTTCCACGATGAAGGTAAATGGCTTCATTTTCGTTCTAGGTTTTAAAGGGTTTGTTCTAATTTGTAGTGGTTTGCTCAGAATCTCTCCCGCAAAATCGTGTCTTTGGCAAGCAAAAACGAGATTGAACAGACTGTAACAAGAGCGAATAGACCAACTGTGGGTTTAGATGGCAATGCTAGGAGGTAAGCCCGAGCTAAAATGATGGAAAAAAAATTAGGAACACACCAAGGAAACCATAAGATAAGCAATGGGGTTTACATTCATGAAAATTGGGTGTTTCTGGTAATGAATTTTTATAATACAAAGCATGGCTCAAGACCCTAGCTTGTAATGAGAGGCCTTTCAGATCAACTTGCTAGCTAAAATGATGTACAGGGTATGATCTTGGTATGTTAAATTCCCACGCTATGTGATGAGTGTGATCGAATTGCAAAGGTTAGGAAAGGATGCGTTTTACAAGCCAAAGCACATCGAAAATTTAAAATCAAAATCGACTTACCAAGAATTTTAAAAGAAACAAGCCTATCGTCCATGCCAATCGATTCTTGGTATACAAAGCCTCCAAAATATCAGCTTATAGTCCATGAGTAACTCAAAACATTTTTTTTCCTTGATATATGATAAGATTCAAAGCAAAAACAACATTCATTAAAAGAGTTGTAAGCACAATGACCCTTCCAAAAACCAAGCTTTAGATACAATTGCAATACGATTATAAGTTTTAATGCTTCATTCATGCTTTCAGTCATGAATGAAGTATGAAAACACAAAATAAAATAAATAGAAACAATCAAAACATCTTCTTACAACCCACAAGTCACCTTCAAATAGAAATATTTACAGAAGGAGGTGTCGGCAGCTACAAGAATTGTCATTTGTCACTTTACAAGGCAAAAATTATGTAGGGTTGGCAACAAGGCTCAAACTAGAACAAGGGATAAAGAACTTCAAATACGCTACAACAACAGAAAAACAAAAAGGGATCAATATACAACCATTACAAAAGCATGCCAATAAAGCAACATGATACATACTATTTGTAAGTCTCATCATGTTCCATTTCATAACCCATCCATACTTCACACTTCCTTCATATCCTCCATTTCATCCACATCTTCATCATCATCATTACCCACCTCACAAATCCATTACACCATACCCAACAAACATGTAACAACACCACAATGACCATTGTTATCATCATCATCCATCTTGCAAAACCACTATGTGTCACAATTACAATATAAAGCAATTTGTTCTTTCTGAGGATAACAAAACAATGCATTCATCTATTGTCAAAGTATAACAACACACTGATATTCTTATGGTCAAAACCAACAATATGATGATTATGCATCAACACCAATAGGTATATACAATAATCTTTTGTCCACACTAGCAATATTATGGCTATGTACATATATTGTACAAAATCTGTACAGATACTTCACAACTTCAACATCAAAAGGAAAACTTAATCATCACCATACAAGATATCATATTAGTCCTTTTGACTAATTAGACATCGCAAGTCAGTTGAATCAAACAAAGGAGGTATCAACATAGTCAAAAATCCTAGCAAAGGCACTCAAAATCAACTTCAAAATGACAACAACAGGCGTACCTATAGACAAATACAATTTCAATTCTTCTCAAAGACACAGTCATAATTTCTACACTATAAAATGATCAAAACAATGTTGCAGATATATGGAACCCTTCATGATATTGTATTTATACTCTTCAAGGCTCCAATCATCCTTTCCACCACTTCCTTCCAACATTTCCACCACCATACCTATCCTCCATATAAAAACCATAATGGCCCTACAACATTCATCCATCATATATATCAGTGTTTCACTCAACTCCATTTATGCCACATCCTCCATCTACCATTTCATACATTTGCTACCACTACCACCCATTCTTTAAAAACCCTAAAAATCCAAAATTGTGCAATAGAAACATATGTAACTATAGGAAGCTACATGGAATAGAAAGTGTTAGGAGTATTGCAAATTTTTTTTACAAATTTACTATACACGTATTAAATCACAAGTAATGAATGAAATTTAATTAGAAAGGTGAAAATATTTATTATTGAAAAATGCCACATTTATCTTTCAATGAAACATGAAATCAAAGGAAAGTTAATCCGTAAATAAAATAATATTAAAAGAGACAAATGAAATCAAGATAAAGTAAAGATGTTAATTGGATTTAATTTGAATGGTTGTAAGGAATGATTATTATCCTCCCCACGTGGATTCAATTCACATAAATAACATGAATAAAGTTCATAATATGTTTATTGTAATGACTTCAACTCTATATATATTGGAAAATTATCTTTGATTCAAAACTAAAACTGAATAGGAGAAAAAAATAAAAATATTTATATAAAAACATATTTGAAAAGGCCAATCAAACATATCATCCGTCAGTTTTTCCAGCTGCTCTGTAGACTTCCACGTCTCAGCTAAACTGTAACTATCTATTTATTATTTATTGTGTACCAATGTGGGGTCCTTCCTAATGATCGGCGGGTCTACCACTTTCTGCACAACACACAGCTTTTCAAGAAATAGACAGCCACATTTGGACTATTCTAACAGTAACTCTATCTAATCACGTCGGCGCGTCTACCACGTCCTGCACAACACGAAGCTTACAGAGAAATATTTATTATTAAAAATGCAACGCATCGGCGGGTCTACCACGTTCTGCCAATCACGTCGGCGGGTCTACCATGTTCTGCCAAAAACGAAACTGTAACTATCTATTTATTATTTACTGCACCAATGTGGGGTCCTTCCTGCAAAGAAAACGAGTGAGAATATTTATGTCGAGAAGACTAATCATATTATTTACCCCACCAATGTGGGGTCCTTCCTAATGGTCCGCGGTCTACCACGTTCTGCACAGCTCAAAGTTTTGAAAGAGATAGTTTTGGCATCTTTACTCACAATCGAAATCTGACTCACACCATGTCGGTGCTCATCACCAAAAATAAAAGTGTGACTCATCACGGTGGTCAATCTCATCATCCAGCATGCTGACGTAATCATTTTTTCAATTCCTCCGTGATATACCTTGTATGATATGGGTGAGTTGCAATACTTATATCTATGGTATGTGGTATTCTTCATGCATACATATACAATATTAGTGGGTCTAATGATTTAGAACATGTGTTTTCTTTTTGGAGATCATAGGTTCAAACTTAGAAGGGGCTAGGGTATGTATACCTTTCTAGACTTTAGTAGTCAAAAAGCTACATGCAACATTCTTCATTAGAGTCTAGACCAAAGTGTAGATATTATGCAACATCTCTCTCCCTTTTAAAAGGGATAACCCAAGCTCATGTATATGGATTCTCTCTCTCTTAACCATGAGTTGGACAACTCTCCTTATCTTCTTAGCTTCTACAACTCTTTTGGCCTTCCCTCATTACTACCTTCATCACTAATTTCCTTTCGTACCTACCCACTTCTCTTCCACACTACTTTCATCTAGTTATTCCATTATCTATTTGGAATGGAGAACCTCCTTAGAACCCATTAATCCCCCTCACCAGTCTCTAATTCCCCCTCCCCCATTCTACTATTTTCCTACAACTCACCAACATTGTTCCAACTAGCCCCCATGGCATAGTGAAATTTCTCAACCATGTCTACAGGGGTAAATGGAAACATTCTCTCTTCTACCAAAAATATCTTTATCTAGAGGGGGATTTCCCACACTAGTCTACCTGGATCTCCTTTCTTAAGCACTTCTATTCTGGAAAAAGATTGACAGTTTTGTAGTAAAATTTTATAATATACCCTTCTACGGTATTTTCAACCCAAAAACCCACAGCATGAGTAATCTGGAAATCTATTCACTATAGCACAATTATATTTGAAATGGTTCAATAAGTGTTCTTTCTTTGTCAATCTTTGTACTATGGAGCTTCCTCAATTCTCTTCAGCCACTTGTATAGACTTACAGAGAATCCATACCAAAACACCAAATACTACTCTTGAGATGGGCCATCATAGAATACATATTTTGGACACATCTAAGCATCCCATTCACACAACTCAACCTCTTTTACGACAAGTATTCAAATCTTTTCTCCCACCAATTTTGGATCATGTACTTATAAATCCTACCACTCATCCTATAGTTATCTCCCTTCAAAAAATGGGCCTTGAAAACATAACCATTTATTAGCATTAGATCGAAACCAAGTTTCTCATGCATTACCAACAAAGGCTCAATTGTAGTATAGTAGCATTAGCATATTCAATGTTCCCAAAAAGAAGAAGATATCACCCAAGGTGCAACCGAGAGTGTTTAAGGTATAGGTAGATATAGTAGGACTTCTTCAAAATCATTAACAATGGTTTATTACCATACATGCATTATAACTATGCAGTCCTGGAAGATCAAGCATTGATGGTTCATCACACATATTCTAGGTTCAATTAGCCGAGAGGTCGACCTACATTTGGAAACAGTTGGTCGGGCAATCAACCAACACACCACACTAGTAGGTCGAGTAGTATATGTGCATGTCAGTCAGACGGTTGACCAATAGTCAAAGATAGTCGGGTGGTGGATGAACCAACCCTGCAATCAACTATGAGTTGGATGGATAGTCAGTCAGGTCAAGTCCCATTGAGTCAACTTGACATAGTGGAACTTGTGGAATCAACTCTAACCACCGGTGATTGTATGTGGACAACATCTTCCAGATTTTGTGGGAGCCTATTGGTTATTAATCTCTCTATCCACTACTTGGGCTGACCTAGGTTCAAATCTGAACACGTTTCCAACAAAACCCTCTAAAACTATCTGCCCTTCTGGTAAACTAGAAGGCAACACAACACACAGAATGTACTGCACAGTTTCACCCAAGATAGTTCTATGGATGACTGCAAAGCTCAAGTGCTTGCAATCTAGGAAAGAGTGGGGATTTGGGATTGTATTTCTTCTTCTTCAGGCCTTGATTTGATTGTTCTTTCTATTTATTCTTAAGATTTGTTCATCTTTTAAGCCTATGCATGCATTCTAACAGATCTAACAAAAGTATTCATTCATCCATTCATAGTCTAAGTATTGACATAAAGTAAATACACAATAAACAACACACATAACATAGGTGTTATCGTGGTTCACCCCCTCCTGGGCTACGTTCACAAAGATCTGGCTTCTAAGGCTCTTTTATTTATATTTCTGCAATATATGGCGCCGCGCGCACTACAATTCTGATCATACAATCACGAAATAGGTTCCACAACCTGAGTGAGGCTGACTAGATCGCACCAAGCTCCTTAGCCCACGGTCTAACCCTTAATATCTAGCTACTTGACTCTCCTACAACTCAATGACTTACAAAATTATATCATATCTTACAGTAGTTCTCCTAGCCGAACTAAACAATATCAAGGAACCCCAACCTAGACCTCCTAGGTACTTATTTATACTAATTTACATCTTATCAACCATTATAATCTCTTACAAAAACCCTAACCCTAACGTGGTTAGGTTTTTCTACATGCACGCCTTGCATGCTTTCCTCCTTTGCATGTGGCTTTTCCTCTTACGTGTTGCTTTTCCTTCCAGTTGTTCTTCTCCAAAATTGGGTTTTACCTTCCAAAAATAGGTATTTCCTCAAAATAGGTCTGCACCCAACATGCCCCCAACACAGACATGTGGCTCGTCTCGATCCACCTAGGCAGTGCGCACTCCCTGAACAACCTCTGCTAGGTTGTGGGACTTGTTTGCGAGTTCCTTTCCTCTTTCTCTTACCTTCGCATCTTTACCTGTCAGTGCCTCTACTGACTACACTGTGATCTCCTCATGGATCAATGTTGTGCTCTTTGTGTGTGCCTGCACCATGTTTCTCTTTCCCCCCTCCAACTGCACGATAATCTTCGCTGCTTGTTCCTGGTGTGGTTCCACTTTCTCTTCTCTCTCATGTTTTTGCATCCGCGCTGCTTTCAAATTGGACTACAACTTATTCATATCTTGAGTACCTTTCATGCATTCTGTGATACTCATTGTCTTCTGCCTCTGCTTAAGGTCTTGGATAGCTGCACTTTTTCTTTCTTCTTCCATAGTTGAACCTGTTCATCCTCTTCCAGCATTGTCCAGAGCTGCACTGCTCGGTCAAACAATTATGCGACTGCACTAACTTGTTTCTTCATCTTGTCTATTTGAAATGTAGCTTCTTGTTTCCTTTGTTCTCTCACCTCCGGAGGAGTCATGGGGTTGAGCTTCTCTTTTAATTCCTTGATCTCTTGCATGTACTGATCGATTGTCTATGCGATGAGGTTGATCTTCTCCTCTACACTTCTCTATACTTCTTGTGCGTTGTTCGAAATTTGGTTGTATGTAATTGTCAATCCTTGCTCCAATCTCTCTGCACGTTCTTTCTCTCCCTCCTTCTCCATAGTCAACTGGTCGCATGTTATCTGGAGCATCTCTGTGACCCCTCTGCCCACCTCTAGATTTGTGGCATCTGCCTGAACCCTAGACTTTACTTCTTGCATGACGCTAGCATGTAGCCAGTATAAGGCCTTTGTTGGTATGTAAACCATGACCATCTTGACTTGGTCTACCTCCTACAGGGGTTTTTGCATTGTCTCTTGATCGAATCTGATCATTTGACGTGTTATGGTGAATGTTTCCCTACCCTGGACAACAAATTGCATAGTCTTTTTTCCCTCTTTTGCGTAGGTGGCCTATGTACCTTCTCCTGTTGCTGCACGGTGGCCCGTGATTCTGCCCGACTCTGTAGTTGCTATATGTTTTTGTGAACTTCTAGGATCTTAGCCATAATCTCTTCCCTCTTCCCCACTACAGTTTTGACCACTTCTTCACTCATGTCTTGGACCTTATCTGCGACAAGCTCTACATCATCCCATCCTCTATTTCATACTTCCTCTTCTTACATGCATATTTTCCTTGCGCGGGCTGCCTTGATGTCCATGGGGTTGCACCTCCCTTGTTCTTCCTTGGCCTATTTCCTATGGGACCTGTGTTATCTCATTTTTTTGAGTTTGTGGCCGACTTCCTGTTCTTGCTGCTGTGGGCGTTCTCCTAGGACCTTTTTAGTACTACGCTTCTTCCACTTGGTTGGGATCGCGCTGTGGCTGTTCTGTTATTATCAGCGGGGTTACCTGTTTGGGCTGATCAACCTGCTTTAGTCGTTTCCTTGGGCTTGAAGGACTGCGTCGTGCCTGTCCTCGTGGCTAGTTTTGCTACTAGTGATTGCCACTGCGCAGGCCAGTCTTTGATAATCCACTCCACTTCCTCCCTAGTGACACAATACTGCATCTTTAGCCACGCCTTTTTGGGATCCCCTGTAGCTTGGATCCATATATGATGTCGAGATTCCTTGAATTTTTCTATCCCCTCTGTCTCCTACGCTACCTCCATATGTATGCGCCACACATTCCTGTGTGCTGTTGGATTTCTTCTAACAACATGGAAAACACAGTGTTGTTTTCCTGCTACATCTTGTTATACTTTGCTTTCCAAAGAGACTCATACACGACCGCATAGAATTTGCCCACTCTTTCCAAGAATGCAGATAACATGGGCTCCTGCTACCCTGCCAAAGCTATCAATATTATTAGCCATGAGTAATCTAACTCAGTTCCATTTTCCTGCACGTCGCGACAGTTAAGTAGAAACTGGTTTAGTATGTATGATGCTCAGATGAACATCACTCCCTTTGCGTATTGCGCAACAACTACAATCACACCTGCTGGCGCTTCCTCTCTGCGACATTTCCTTAGTAGCTTGCACGCCATTAATTTTCTTGTGAACCTTATCACATTGTCATTAATGTTTTTGATGACAACGCCTCTGCTTCCTTTGGTCATGCTGAACTGCACTTTAACTTGTTCCTCTAGTTCTTTCTTGTGTGCTTTGTTATCTAGATACTCTTCTAGCGATGCATCCAATGTGGGCAGTGATGTGATCTTGACAATCAATGCCACGTCGATCTGCATCGGTCTATCCATCCATAGGATGCCTCCATGGACCCAGGCGACCGGTTGTTTGATGCAAAGGATGACATTCTTACCATGCCCAAAGTGCAGTATGTCCAAAAGATTCATAATCCCTGAGTTATAAATTCCTGTGATCCACTATGCTGGCTCCATCACTAGTCATCCTAGGGATCCAATTTCCCTTGTGTTAATCAAATAGTTATTCTTGGCCAACTCTGGAAATTTGGTCGCGTCGTGCACGTCATGGTCTGTGCACCTCAATTTGGGTACCTTTCCTAGCATTTCATCCACAGTGGGGACTACGTCTAGGAGAAAAGTGAGGGTAATCTCCATACTGTTAAATGTCTTTCTTTTATGCCCCGCAATAGATGTGTCTGCCTCTGTTGCATCTGTGTCTTCTTCCTTCCTACCAGACTCTAGTCGGTCAGTGATGTATTCAACCAACACTTCATTTGTGCCTGGGACTGTTGCGGTCCCACTATGTCATCAGGTTTTGCAGATGCTTCAGGGTTAGGGTTCAAAGCATCGTTCCCAGTCCTGGAGCTCTGCCCTATCTCACATTTATGCGCTATAGGAAGATCTCCCTCAACCAACGTCGAGCTAACATAGTCTGGGTCTGAGGTGGTAACATCCTCGAGCTTAACTGTATTCTCCGGCTGCTACATTCATTCTTTGCACCTTTGGCTCTGTCGGGTAATCTGGACAAACTGTCACAGTGACCCAAACTTTCATGGAGTCATATTTTCCAACTTTCACAACCTCGCTTGCTACTTCGTCAATTGGTAGCTAGGGCACAGATTCTTTTTCTCGCTCTAAGATCCAAATTTTTCTCAGTGTTGAATACTATGTGCTTTCCATCTTTTATAGACCGAGTTGTGTTCACTTTTCATTTTTTGCGTGCATTTACACCGACTTCCCTTTTTACTGCGCGTGGTCTTCTGATGTCTATCATGGTAATTACTACGCACAACTTTTCACATTGTTTTTGTAATTTATTTCTTTTCTGTTTTTGTATTTATTTTTCCATCTTTTTCTCTTTTTTACATCTTTTTGTCATTTTTCTATCCCAGTTTCTACTATACTACAATATGTACATGGTTTCTTACTGCGTTGTACCTTTTAAGTGTTAGGGGGTCGACTGTCCCTGTACAGTTTCAGTCAACTTCCATTGATCATTCATTTCAGTTCGGTTCCTCCCAAATCTTTTAGTTGTACCAATCCCCCATCTGTGACAGTCTTCACTTCATATGGCCTCAGCCAATGCATTTTGAATTTATCGGGATGTTGAAAAAAATTGTTGTCATAGAGAAAGACTAGGTCTCCTTCCTTGAAACTTTTCCTCTTGATATGTCTAGCATGCCAGGATTTGTCTCTTGCCTTCTGTACCTCTTGGTGAAATCCTACCAGAATCCTATACTCTTCCATCTCCAATAGTTGATTTAATATTTTCTTTATTGCACCTCTTTCTGTCATGTTGGTGATTGTTGCTACGCTCAGAATGGGTACCAGGAATTCCAGTGGCACCACCGCTTCTTACCCATGCACCAACTTGAATGGTGTCTGTCCTGTCAGCTTCTTACATGTAGTCCTGTATGCCCATATTACTGCTGGTATTTTCAAGTCCCAATCATCCCTCTTGACATTGCAGATCTTTGTCAGAGCATTCTCCAAGATCTTGTTGAAGGCTTCTACTGTTCCATTTGCATGAGGATGGTATGGTGTACTCTTCTGATGGTAGACTTGAAACACCTATGTCATAGCTCTGATAGTACTGTTGATAAAGTGAGTACCTTGGTCACTCATCAAAATCCTAGGATAGCCAAATTTGGTGATCACTTGCTCAAACAATAAGTGTGTTTTTGTCTCTGCATTGCAGTCTTTGACTGGTCTTGCTTCTTCCCATCCTGTTAAGTATTTTGTCGCAGTAATGATATACCTTGCTCTTGACCTCTTTGTTGGTGGATGGATTGGCCCCAAAATGTCTATTTCCCATTTTTCAAATACCTGCAAAGTTACTTGTGGTCTTAGGGACATCTCGTCCCTTCTCTTGGGTTTTCCCACCCTCTAAAAAACATCACATTTCTGGTAGTATTCCTTAGCATCTATGTGAATTATTGGCCACCATAGTCCTGCACGGAATACCTTTTGCACTGTATCTTTTCCTGCATAATGTCCTCCAACTATTCCCTCATGAGATTCTGCCAAAATTCTAGGCCTTTCATGTTCTAATACACATCTTCTCAAAATGTTGCCTGCACCCATCTTGTATAAATGTCCTGCAATCAGTTGATAGTCTACAGCTCTGACTACCAGATTTTTCTTCTGCGTAGTGTTAAATTCTTGTGGTGCAATCCTTGTACTCAAGTATTCAATAATGTTAGCAAAATATTCATCATCTACTTGTACTGAAAATAACTGTGCATTAGGGAAGTTGTCTTCCAAGTTGGTAGGTTCTTCTCCATTCATTACCCCTGACAGGTGATCAAGTCCTTCATTCAACTTCCCTAGTTTGACTATTAATTCAAAGTCAAATTATTTAAATAACAGTAGCCATCTACAGATGCTCCCCCCCAACACTGGCTCGTTGACAAGGTATTTGAGGGCTGAATGATCTGTGAAAATTTTAAAGTGTTTTCCCAGTAAGTAATGTCTGAACTTCTGAAGTGCATAGACCATATCTAGGCCTTCTCTTTCCTTAGTATTGTAGTTCTTCTCTGATTATGATAGTTTTCTTCTTGCAAATGCTATAGGATGGTCCAAATCTCCTACTCCTGGCTGTGCCATAATTGCTCCAAGTGCTATAGCTAATGCATTTACATGCACATGAAAAGTCTTTTCCCAATCCGGGAATACTAGAGTAGGTGTTGTGACCAACTTTTTTTTTAGGGTGTCCAAACCTTGTTGACAGTCCTCATTCCACTGAAATTTAATATCATTCTTTAACAATTTTTCCATTGGCGCAGTAATTTGTGCATACCCTTTTATAAAAATTTTGTAATAACCTATATTTACCAATGTTGCTCTCAACTGGTCAATTGATTTTGATGGTGGTAATTTGACAATAATTGCAATCTTGGCAGGATCTACTAGCAGGCCTTGTTTCCACACTATATGGCCCAAAAATATTCCAAAGGGTGTCCCAAAAATGCACTTCTTGATCTTCAATGATATCTGACACTTCCTGCATCTTTCCAACATTAGCCTTAACATTTCTACATGGTATTTTAACATACTATATACAATCCAATCATCTAGATATACTTCTAAAAAATGATGTATGAACTCCTTGAAAGCAGCTATGACTACTATTGAGAATATAGCTGGTGCATTCTTTATCCCAAAAGGCATGACCGTGTATGGGTAGGATCCCCATTATGTGGAAAAATTAATCTTATACCCATCTTCTGGAGCTATCTTGATCTGATGGTAGCCTGAGAATCCATATGTAAATGAGTATGCTTCTTGGCCTCCCACATTCTCTATGACTTCATTTGTAAATGGTGTGGGGAAAGGATCATGTAGGAAAGCATCATTCAGTTTACTGGGATCTACACAAATCCTTATCCTGCCTTGTTTCTTCTCTTGGACTACCATAGGGCTTATCCATTGAGATTCCTCCACTGGTTCTATGATATCAGCTTCCAACATTCTGTCAATTCTGCTTTCACCTTCTACTTATATATTGGATTTAGTCTATAAGGTCTTTGTCTGACATATCTAGCCTCGGGATTGAGAGGTATCTTCCTCTCTTGTAGCTCTCCTGCTATTCCTTTCATCTCTATAAAGGTCGTTGGGAACAGGTCACTATATTTGCACAGTAACTCTGTTAATCTTTGTACTGTTTGTCCATCCCAGTAGTCTCCAATGCTGTCCATTTTGGGATTGTCAGTTGTCCCAATGTTGACTTTATTCACCTTAATTGGTGCAATAAATACTTCTAATTCTAGAGATGGACCTTCCACCTCTCTTTCTCCCTCAATTTCTGTAATATGAATGTTGCATAGATCATCTTCATCTGGTGCTTATTCTTGCACATGATAGAATGATAGTGGTTCTTTCACTATCTGTCTATTCTGTTGTTGGTATTATGTCATGAGTTCAACCTCTGGTTCATCAATAAATATTACACCTCTTATTTTCTTCAATGTTGAATCCATTTTGGGGTTCTCATGTTCAAATGAGAAGGTTACTACAAAATTTTACTGCAATGTTGTCCATTATGTAGTGCCTCTACGTATCTCTTGGTCTACATACCAGTTCTCTCGAATTCCTTATAGTGTATGGATGAAGTGATGAGGCCATTCTTCTAGTGGTGGCATCCTCCATAGTGTTCTCCACTTCTCCAAATGTTATGTTGGTGTCCCCTGTCCATCATATCTCTGCATCTTCTTACTCCCCTTCTCTGCACTGAATCTAATGCACAGTAGTCACTTACATTGTTACCAATCCTGAATTGTTCCTTTGTGTGCACCCCACCATCTTGCAGGTGTAGCCTTGAGTGCAATTTCCAGGGTTAAAAGCCTATGATTTTCCAGCACTTCATCTTCATATTTTGTTATGAATTCCTCTAAATCATTTATGCCATGAAAACTAAGAGGTTCTTTTATTTATGTACCAACCCATCTTATTGCACGGTCTATTCTTGCACACCTTCTTGTGGACACTTCATGTAATCTATGTTGCCAATTCTCCAACCTTGTATCTGAGTCAGAAACACATGATGTGATGCTTCTCCAACCGAGTACCCCATCTGCAGTTGGGTTAACATAATCTTCTTCGCAAGTGGTGGTTCTGTATAACTAGTTTATTTCCTCCAGATCTAAGCAAGCGGGTTCTACAAACCTTTATCCTTTTGATGGATATAATGGCACAATGAATCTGTATTCTCCTGAGTCAAATGTCATTTTTCTTTTCTTTAAGTTGATTATTTACTGGTTATCAAATTCCC
>JASDQU010947044.1:0-27900 GCA_032191745.1 Picea mariana
CATACCATTATCCATCAAACAAACTTGGGTCCATTACCCAAACCTGGGGTCTCCAACTTCTCATGGCCATAACTCTCTAACTGTGAGGAGTTATGTGACGTTCCACATACCACCGGAAATGGACTGACAATCACTATACATCTAGGATCTTATTATTCCACAATTAAGCATGGATTATCTTACTCCACAAAGCGTCTTCTCGTGAGGGATTTCACCATAAGGGGACCACTTTGGAGTTCATCCATCTTTACTTCTTATCAACCATGACAAGACAATAATGAGTCATATTTACATCAAACAATCTTGGGTCCATTACCCAAAGCTTTGTGTTGTGGGGATTTCTTCAAGGGTTGACATCAATGACAACCAACCTTAATCAACAATCTCCCCCTTTGGCATTGATGGAAACACTCTGATGTAATACTGAAATCATATCACTCATGCTCCCACTTGAACCATGCCTCTGTCCTCGATATATGATAAATTTTCCTTTGTCCTCTGCATCTAATAAATCTGCTCCCCCTAGAACCATGCCTTTATCCTTTATATCTGATAAATCTCTCCCCCTTTGTCATCAATGGCAAAGGTATCTTTCCATACGGGGTTGCTCCCCCTGATTGAATTGTCCTCTTATGGTGCTTCCTCATGTACATCTAAGACATATAAGATAAGCATTCAAAAAACATTCATTTTGGAGTAGAAATAACTCCAAGTATATGGCGAAGATATTCAAAGGCTTCCCGTGGAAGTGGTTTTGTAAAGATGTCTGCCACCTATTCTTTTGTGCCCACATACTCAACTCTGATGTTCTTTTCTGCAACCTGCTCCCGTAGAAAGTGATACTTGATTAGAATGTGCTTTGTCTTGGAGTGCATCACTGGGTTTTTTGCGATACTGATGGCACTTGTATTATCACAATATATTGTAATGGGCTCATCATACTCCACCTGTATATCTGTCAAAGTTTGTTTCATCCAAAGAACCTATGTACAACATGTTGTGTTGCAATATACTCTGCCTCAGCTATAGATAGAGATACTGATGATTGTTTCTTGCTTAGCCATGATACCAAACACTCACCTAAGTAGAATGTTACTGCACTGGTGCTTCGTCGGTCATCAATAAAACCTACCCAATATGCATCTGTGTAGGCAATAAGTGATAGATCTTTTCCTTTTGGATACCATAATCCAAACTCTTTTGTTTCTTTGAGATATTTGAAAATCCTGTTTACTGCTAATACATGTGACTCCTTTGTTACTGCTTGAAATCGTGTCACCTGTCCAACTGCTTGCATTACATGTGGTCTGGATGTTGTCACATATAGTAGGCTGCCAATCATTGACCTGTATTGCCTCTTATCTGTAGACTTTGAATCGTCATCTTTGCTCAACTTACAACTGCTTTGCATGGGAGTGATAACTGGTTTGCAATCTTCCATTTCGAACCTCTTTAGCATTTCTCTGATATACTTGGTTTGAGAAATAAAAATTCCTTGGTTTCTTTGACGTATCTGAAGTCCTAGAAAGAAGGATAGTTCTCCAAGTAACAACATTTCAAATGCATGTCTTTTGCAAATTTCTGGCTTAACCTATCATCATCACTACCAAAAATAATATCATCAACATAAACTTCAATTAATAAAATATTACCTTGACTTACCTTGATGTAAAGGTTGTTGTCTACACTTCTTTTTCTAAACGTTGCCTGCTACAGATACTTATCCAGTCTGGAGTACCATGCTCTAGGAGCCTATTTTAGACCATACAAGGTCTTCTTTAATTTACATACATAGTACGTGTTCTCTGACAACTGAAATCCTTCTAGTTGTTCAATGTAGACTTCTTCTTCAAGTTCCCCATTCAGAAAAGCTGATTTTACGTCCATCTGATATACTTTAACATTTTTGGAGCATGCATAAACTAAAAGTAAATGGATTGCTTCCATTCTGGCAACTGGGGAAAATGTCTCTTCAAAGTCGATTCCTTCAATCTGTGCATATCCTTTACAGACCAATCTAGCTTTGTTCCTTGTAACCTGCCCATCTTCATTCAATTTATTCCTGAAAACCCATTTTGTGTCGATCACATTCTTATTCTTTGGTCTTGGAACCAATTCTCAAGTGTCATTTTTCTCTATTTGATCCAATTCTTCATCCATGGCCTTATTCCAAAATTCATCCTTCCTGGCTTCTTCAAAACAGTTTGGTTCAATTGTAGATAAGAGTGTTAGGTGTGTTTCTTCTGGTGAACGGAATTTTCTTCTAGTCTCAACTCCTGCATCTTTGTTTCCAATAATCTGATTTGAAAGATGATTATGTTGGAAGATTGGTTTTTGTCATTGATGTTAACCCTAGTCATGGGTTTTTGACCGCAAGATTGATAAAGGTATTTGGACATGAAGGACAATGCACATGCATATACAACACCCATGAATGGATATTATACATCATGTTGTTTCCGGTGGTATGTGGCATGTCACGTGGATCCTCATGGTTGAGGAGAAATGAATTTTTGAAGAAGGAAGTACATGTAGGCCTTGAAGATAATTAAAGAAAAGAATTACAAAATAAGAAAGTGTCAGGTCAGACCTAATGTTCAAAGGAAGTGACATAAATGGTATAAATAAACATCATTATACATTCATTTGATACAATTCAAATTTCAGAGCAAATAAGAAGTAAAGAAGGCCAGATTTCAAGGGAGAATGAAGTCTTTTGGTGATGTGTTCTAAGGTATATTATTTTCAGGCCATCTTACCATTTTTGCTATAACTTTTTTTCTATAATGATTCAGATGGTGAAAATGCTATGGTATATAGAAGACATATCAAGGTACCTCTGGTAAAAATGTTAGCTCTTGATTCACTATAATTATGGAGATACACTCTGTGGTAGATAGGGTTTGTGACCAGTCCTAAACCTAGTCAATAAACAGGTGTTCCGGGTAAAATAGTCATAACTTCTTCATCGAGAATCCAAATGATGTGGGACAAATTTCATTGGAAAGAGTACAAACTGTAGTTTCTTTTGTGCAAGTTTCAGAATTGGATGTTAAATATTGAGCGCAAGGAATTATGTACAAGTTCGATCTCCTGAATAGACCAGAATTGAATAAAGTCTACCATTCTTTCTATAACTTCTTTTTGGGGAGGATTCAAGGAGTGAAAGTTGGAGGAGTTTCAAAGAATACATTGAGTAATATTATCTATAGGATCAAATTACTCCAAGAATTGAAGAATTGCAGAAATTGAAGAAGTGTCATAAAGCATTATCAGGTTCTATGTGATGTTTGGTTGATGGTGATGATTTAATGTAAAGTTTTATTATCTCTCATATATTCTTGGGTGGAAGGAAGGGGCAAGGATGGAGAGTTCAAATCTCTCTTGATATTGGAGGATTGTATCTTCCTCTTGTAGGTTTATCCCTCCCTTTACATTTGGAAGTTGTAGCTACCTTTTGAAGTCATTACTTCCCTTGAACAATAACTATTGATTATTTCTCATATATTATGCATGGTGTATTGTGGTGTATTGGTGTAACTCTTATACTATTATTCATTGCTCATTGGATATAGTTGAATGGTTTAAGTATAAGTTGAAAAAGGTTTTAAATTATACTTGATATTGATTCACCACCCTCTCAGTATCAACAGATTCTTCTATACTCGTTTGTTAGGTGTCTTTGAAGATACTTTCTGAACTTGCTCTTCTGCTTCTATCGAATTCTCTTCATCTTCATCTTCCTCTTCTACTTATTTTTCATCTTCTTCTTCTAAAATTTGTTCCATTGTTTTGTTTTCTTCTTCCTTTGATTATGGTTTGCCTATTTCATCAATTGTTATGTTGATGCCTTCCACAACTTTGTTCAATCTTAGATTTTAACACTTGTATGTTTTTCTTGTACTTGAGTAACCAACAAGTATTCCTTTTTCTACACGAGAGTCAAACTTTCTCATTCTGCCATATTCTCTTTTGATGTAACATTTGATTCCAAAAACTCTGAAATGCTTCACATTTGATGGTCTTCCTTTCCATATCTCGTAGAGAGTTTTATCAATGTTTTTCCTGAGCATTAATCTACTTTGAATGTGAACTGTTGTATGCACTGCCTGTGTCCAAAATATATCTGTCAATTTGGAATCCATTAGCATTGTTTGAGCCATTTCTTGTATTGTCATGTTCTTTCTTTCAACAACTCCATTCTGTTGAGGTGTCCTAGCAACGAAGAATTGCTTTTTTATTCCATGACTTCTACAGTAGTCCAGAAATTCCTTTGAAGTGAACTCTCCTCCATTATCATATCTCAATCATTTGATTCTTGAATCCATCTCATTTTCAATCATTTCCTTGTAGATCTTGAAGTTTTCAAAATCTTATCACTTGTTCTTGAGAAAGCAAACTGCAATCATTCTTGTATAATCATCAACTAATAACATAAAGTATTTTTCACCTTTTAAGCCCTTTGTTGTAGTTGGTCCAACTAGATCAGTGTGCACAATTTCCAGTGGTCTTGTTGTTGAATATTCCTTTGATTTGAACCCTGTCTTTGTTTTATTTCCTTGTTGACAATGCTTGCATAAAGTGTTGGTTGGTTTCGTGATCTGAGGCATTTCTCTGACTACTTCTCTTTTGTTGACTTTGACAAGGTTATCAAAATGCATGTGACCCATTCTTCTATGCCATAGCCAACTTTCATCTTCCTTTCCTAGACAACAATTTTCATTTGCAATTTCACTTAACACATATATGTTGTTTGAAGTTCTTGCAGTTGTACCGACCAATTTCCCTAAACCTTCTTTTCTTATCTCACACTTTTTTGAATCGAAAGTAAGTTTATGACCTTGATCACACATTTGACTCACATTTAGAATATTATGTTTCATATCTTCTACCAGTAGAACATTTTGTGCCTTTTCATTCTTGTTCCTAATTCGGACTGTGCCTTCTCCAACGATTTTGGATGAATTATCATTTCCGAAGGAGATTGATCCATTTTTTTTCTTTTCGTAATGTAAGAAATTTGTCTTTATCACTTGTCATGTGTTTTGAAAATCCACTGTCAACATACCAACCGTGTTTCTTCTACTTAGCTTGTAGAGCGACTGTGTATTCTTCATTGTTATACAAATCTTGCTTTCTTATCCATGTTGTTTTCTGAGGTTCTTGTCTGTGACTGTTGTTATTATGTTGAGGTTATTTAGGAGGGACTGTCATTCTGCAATCCTTGGCCATGTGTCCAAAATTGTTACATTTGTAACATTCCACTTCAGTGCTCAAAGATTCAAACATGTTATAACTTCTTCTTTGTGTGTCACTAGGTCTCCTTGAATAATCCCTTTGTGTATAACTCTCAAAGTTGTTATTGTTCTTGTTGTTAGCTCTGCAATTCACAGATTTATGTCCAAAATTATTACATGCATAACATAAACCAAAAAATATAGTTTGATACCTGGGAGCTAAAGATATTCTGAAAGGATGTGCTCTTATGAATCCTTCTTCTTCTTGAGGCCTATTTGTTTGTTGTTGATTCTGGAATTTGAATCTTCTTGGTGGAGGAGTGTCCCTGTAATATTCCTTGTATATCTTCCTATCCTCTTTGATTGTTTCTGCATATCTCTTTGGATTTGTTTCTTGCTCTGTTGTTTTGGAGCTTGATCCATTTTCTATCTGATTGTATCCAAGTCTGGACTTGTCAAGATGATATTTTTTACTGTTGATTATGTCATTCAGAACTTTTGAGCTATTCTGCATATTTTTCTTTTGAATATCCTTTCTTAGTGTGACAACCTCTGCTTCCAAGTTTCCATTGATCTTGTCCTTTTCTTCTAGTTGTTATTTGAGTGCTTATTCAATTCTTTTATCTTCTTCTATTTGAACCTTCAATTTTGTGATCGTTTGTTCTAGTTCTCGAGTGTCCTTTTTCTTGACTAGTTCTGCTTGCAAATTCTTGTTTTTTTCCTTTTCTCTTCTGATAACTTCTATGGCACACATTAATTCTTCTCGATAGTCAACTTCTGCCTCTTCAATTTCTTCTTCAACTTCTTCACATTCTTCTTCGGCTTCTTCATATTCTTCTTCGAAGTCTTCTTTGTCAGAGTCTTTTACTGTCATGAATAGAACTCTTCCTGTCTCATTGTCACTAACTTCATCTTCATCTGATGATGAGATGTCTTCTTTGGTGTATAATCTTTTCTTGAAAACTTTCTTTGTAGTTATTTTGCCTTTATATGTGTGTTTTCCTTTTGAGTAACCTTCATCATTTCTCTTTTTCTTATGAGGACATTTGTTAGCAAAATGACCAATACCATCACAATTAAAACAGATTAAAGGGAGATTACCTCTATACCTATCGTTGGTTCCCTTGTTCAGTCTTTTGACGAAGTTGGACACTTCTTCATCATCTTCTGAGGCGTCACTGTTGTTGATATATTCTTCTTGCTCATTTTTCTTTTGCTTTGATATTTTGGATGCCCTAAAGGCTTCTTCTTTTACATATGGATTTTCCTGCTCAGTTATCATTTCATATGATGTGAAGATTCCATGTAGTTCGTCCATGATTATTGAGTCCAAATCTGATCTTTCTTCTAGTGTTGATATCTTAGGGTTGAATCTCATAGGAAGAGATCTTAGTATCTTTTAAACAATTACAGATTCTTCAATTTCTTCTCCCAATCCTATGATTGCATTCATTGTTTCATCGACATGTTAGAAGTAGGTTGTGATATCTTCATCTTCCTTCATTTTTAGTTGTTCGAACTAGCCTATGTAAGTCTGAAGCTTTGCTACTTTGACTTTTGTATCTCCATAAATATTTTGAAGCTTGTCCCAAATCTCTTTAGCAGATTTACAATGTGCAACTTTGGTGAATATCGTATCACTAAGACCATTCAAAAGAACAATCAAAAGAACAGACAGTGCGAAAAGTGAATTTGTCGCATGCAAAAGGAATAACACAGTGTGGAAATGTTGCTTTATACCTCAAACAAGGATGCGACAAGGATATTTTTCGCAAGAAGAAGAATGCTATAGTGCAACCATGTTGCTCTGTATATCAAACAAGGATGTGACAAGAAACCAAAACTCAGAGAAAATAAAAAATTGCTTAGACTCTTCATTGGAATTTTAGGCTAACTGAGCATACAAGGCCAGGTGATAACTCAGAAAGACTCAAACAGGACACAAAAATCAAACTAGGACAACAAATATAGAAAATCGCTCCCTATTATGGTCTCCATTTTTGTTGTGGATAAATTTGTAAATGCGGACATAAACAAATCTCTCTATTTTGGGAACCTGAAACTAGAACAAAACACAACAATATAAATTCCTTTCCTTATATTTTAGAATCGAAATACAAATAGATAAGTAGATAGTACATTTTTATCTGAAGTTTTCTTTCGTTAAATGAAGCTCCAAATTCGATCCCAAATTATTTTGTTATAGATCTTTGTAGGGATCAAACAGAACAAGTGAAAGCAACAATACAACACATATTTCAATAAATATATGTAGATGGCCAAGGAAAAATACATTAGAGATGATATACAACCTTTATAGGACAGGGAAAATATAATTGCATTAATAAATTAAGAATCAGCTTACAACCAAGCCTTGGAGTTGACAAACTCCTTCCACTAGTTCAATGCTTTAATACCCATGCAGCCTCCATGAATGCCATCACCATCTCCTGAGCACTTTGGTACCACTAAATCTCTTAGAGCCAAAATGAGACTCACAATCTCTCAATCACAAATCAAAAGCTTTTATCAATTCACCATTAATTAATTCATCATCCCTTATTAGCCTTTCCCTTTAGAAGATGCCTCCATTTATATATTGGAGAGGGATCCATGATGAGGTTAGGATGAGAGGTTAGGATCTCGCTAAATCAGGAGAGACAGGTGAGATCCAAACTGATCAGAAAACAACTCATCATCGAAACTTCTCTTCTAGAAACTTTGAGAATTTCTTTATTTTTCCCACGTACAAATATTCTTGCACCCTTAAACCTTAGAAAAAGGTGGCATTGTCGCACCTTCCAGTGATGCAACATGCGACAAGTTAAGTTGTCGCACCTTGCTAGAAAGAAACAAGCGACAATATTGAAAAACAGAGTTTTTGAAGGATTTCCTCAAGTTTTGCATCTTCCCAAGAAAGTATCTTCCAACTTCTTTAGGTATCATGACAATAATCTTTCAAATGAAAAGATATAGGCACACATCATCAATGTCATCGATGTGACAAAAATAATGTGTAACACCCAATCTCTTTTAATTTCCATGCCCAAAATGAAATTTGCAACACCGAGATCCTTCATGTCAAATTTAGAGGACAACTGATTTTTCACATTCTGGATAATCTCTTTGTTGTTTCCTATCAACAACATGTCATCCACATACAAGACCAAATAAATCAAATGATCACCAGTTAATTTAAAATATACATAATGATCCTCTTTGCTTCTTGTGAAGCCAAGTCCCAGCATATAAGTATCAACATTTTGATACCACATCCTTGGTGATTGTTTTGAACCATACAGGGAATTTTTCAACTTGCATACCAGCTCCTTCTTTCCCTTCATGGAAAATCCTTTTGGTTGCTTCATATAGATTTCTTCTTCTAGATCCCCATGTAGGAATGTTGTCTCACATCCATCTGTTCTATTTCATAATCAAATGCAACAACAACAGATAACATAAATTTAATAGAAGTTAACTTGGAAACATGAGAAAAAATCTCACCAAAATCAATTCCCTCGACTTGGGAACAACCCTTTGCTACTAACCAATCTTTGTATTTCTCCACTTTGCCTTCTGCATTCAACTTATTTTTAAATACCCATTTGTTTCCAATGGGATTTCTTCCAATAAGAAACTCCACTAGATCCCAAGCCTCATTCTTATCAAAGGTTGTCATTTCTTCAAGCATGTCCTTTCTCCAGATTATTCCATCCCCTGAATCCACTGCTTCCCTAATAGTTCTAGGATCATCATCAGTAATAGACAAAGAAAAATTTGGATGGAAATAATATAGAGTATACCTTTCTGGTTGCCTTCTTTCCCGCACTGATATCCTCAATACTAGAGTATGAGGATCTTATTCTTCTAATTCATGTTCTTCTATAGAGTCTGATTCATCATCCTTTGGCTCGAACTCTATTTTCTCTAGTTCTTCCTTACTTGGTAGGAATTCTTTTTTAACAACATCCTTCATTTCCCTAAATACCACATCTCATCTATACAAAACCTTCTTATTTTCTGGGTTCCAAAGCTGATAACCTTTGAGACCATCTTTATACCCAATAAAGATACACTTTTCAACCTTCTTATCTAGCTTACTCTTGTTTTCCTTTGGAACATGAACATAGGTCTCACAAGAAAATACCTTGAGATGTGTGAGAAAAGGTTTATTACCAGTCCATACCTTTTTTGGAGTCTTGTCATCCAGTGATGATGAGGGTGATCTATTGACCAGGTAACATGCAGTACCCACTACCTCTGCCCAGAATTATTTCCCTAACCCAACACCACTGAGCGTGCACCTTCCTTTTTCCATCAGCATCATGTTCATCCTTTCTGCAACTCTATTTTGATTAGGTGTATATGGAGTAGTCTTCTTCCTTTATATAATGCACTTCTTACATAATTCTTCAAATTTATTCTCACAAAACTCTCTACCATTATCTATCCTCAACACATTAATTATTTTCTTTGTTTGATTCTCAACGAGAGCCTTAAAATATTTAAACATGTTAAAGACTTCATATTTCTTCCTGGGGAAATATGTCCAAGAAATCCTCGAGAAGTCATCTATAAATGAGACATAGTACACAGATTTTCCCAATGATGGAACCGACACAGGTCCAAACACATCACTATGAACTAGCTGTAAAATTCCTTCTTCCCTCGTTGCACTAGAGGGGAATCTTAATTGATTCTACTTCCCATATACACAATGTTCATAGGAATCAAAATCCAGAGAGAAGTTAGACATACCTTCAACCATACCTTTACCATGTAGTAGTTGAAGACCCTTCTCTCCAATATGCCCCAGTCTTTGATGCCACGCCATATTCTTTTCTCCAGAGAGTGTATGAGTTATTTCTTCTTCAACTCCAATATCAGGAACAATGGAACTATTACACTCACCACTAAAAGTGCTTCCTTGCAGCTTATACAAAGTGCCAAACTGAACTCCCTTAAGCAACACCATTGCTCCTCGAACCATCCTGCAAGTTTCCTTTTCAAGTATTGTTTTTACCCCTGCATTGTCCATTTTTCTTATAGAAATCAAAATTCTAGCCAATCCCAGGATGTGAAAAACACCAGGTAGTGTTATAATCCTTCTATCTATGAGACTCAACTTGACTTTTCCTTGTCCTATGATTATGGTTGTCGAGTCATCACCCAGGAAAACATTACCTCCATCATGCCTTTCATATTCACATAACCACTCCATGTGGGGATTCATATGAAAGGATGCACCTAAGTCAACCAACCGTGCCTCATGATTTGCATGTGTGCTTGAAGAATCCAAGTACACATCCCCTCCTTCTTCCTTGGAGGTCTTTTCTTCTGTAGAAAGAGCTTCTTCGGATCCCTTCTTTTTCTCAAATTTGGATCTACACTGCTTCTTATAGTGCCCTTCTTTTCCACATCTCCAGCATACCTCTACAAACTTTATGAGATATTTAGATCTACCCTTAGACTTGGATCTCCCATTTGAGGACTTAGATCTATTTCTTTCCTAGGAGCGTCCTCTGGCAAATAATGCATTTGTGCTCTATCCTTCCATGTTCTTCCATCTCATATCCTCTGACAACAAGGATGAGACCACTTCATCAAAATTCAAGGCAGTTGTATTACTACCTATGGACACAACCAAATTATCCCATGAGTCTAGTAAAGAGCACAACAAACCAATACACTTATCTTCATCTAAAATTTTAATCTCAGCAGATACTAATTGACTTACCACTGTATTGAAGACATCCAAATTCTTTTCCACTGAGTCTCCATCTCTCATCCTCAGGTTATATAGCTTCTTTCTCAAGAATAATTTGTTTACTAGGGGCTTAGACTAATACAACTTCCCCAACTTATCCCATAAATCCTTGGTTGTAACGTCCTCTGACACATCCAGTAATACTAAATCTGAGAGACACGGTCAGATTGTGCTCTTCGCCTTCCGATCCAAATTTTTCTAGTCATCTGTTGAAGTTTTTGTACGTACAATACCTAGATCCACCGCGATTCACTGATCTTTGTCCATCAACAGATCTTCCATCTTGATCTTCCACCACTCAAAACTTTGCCCATTGAACTTCTCGATCTCCATTTTCGAATTGCTCAACATTTCTCTTCACCTGAAGAATCAATACCGTAGATCTCCCATTGTAACAAGGCTTATCACAGTCCCAAGACAAACCCTTAACCATAAAGGCGTCCCTTTGAAGCCAATAATTCCTCTGATACCAAATGTATATGTTAACCTTGTACAATTATTTACTGCAAATAGATTTTTAGTAAAAGAACAGAAAAGATACAATGGAAAATACACACATTACATGGATATTTTCCCTTGGAAACCCAAACTGGGAAAACCAACATATTCTATATTCATTCACATCATACATTGTTTAAAATACAATATACAGATATGAGCCAGTGACATCCAAAACCCTATCCCAATGACCTTGGTTAGTCAACAACCACAATTCTTTAACCGGAAATAGAAAACCATCGACAAAAAACCATGTGTCAAAAAACTACCCAACAATGGATAGGAAAATCAAGGTGACACGAAAAAATGAGGCAAAAAAAATATGACATGTTTCCCAAGGAAAAAAAATTCCTCAAACCCCCTTGCGTGGACGCAACGTAGCAGACGTTGGAGCTAGTCGTGCAAAGAATATACCACATACCCAACAATGCTCAGTTGGAGGAGCATCAGTTCTTGTGCTTCATACTATGACATAACACTAGAGAACCGACAGCAGCGACTACATGAATTATCCACTAGAAGATGTGCCAGAATGATGTGCGCGCTGAGATGGATTGGTTTAGAGGTAAGAGAGCCTTTTACTTTTTATGGTATGAATGACTTAGAAAAGATTTTGATGAAATTTGAACTAGAAGTAGTAGAAAGTCATAGATTACCAACATTAGATATTTCTTTCAAATCTACACCTGCAAGATGGTGGGGTACACACAAGGAGAAGATCAACAATTGGTTTCAGTGTAAGAGGTTATTGCACATCAGATTCGGCACAGAGTAGGAGCATAGATATGAAGAGAAATATGAGGGATTTGGAAAACATTAGGAACATGTATATAAGTGTATGGTTCAATGGAGATTAGTGCCACTAGAAGAATGGCCACACCATTTTATTCACACATTAAAAGGCATTCCTAAGAACTGGTACACAGAACAAGAACATCGCAAAGAAACTGTGAACTGGGAACAGATACAATAGAATTTTGTAGTTACATTTTCCTTTGAATATGAAAGTCCAGAGATAGATACAGCGTTGAAAGTGGTAAGAGACAGGATATTTGAAGAACCAGAATTTGAAATAGTCCCAACATATCATAAGCAGACTAAACAAATAGTTAAATAATTGCTACATTGTTATCACGTCGCAGAAGAAGAAGATCCAATAGAAGATAATCTATGCAATATACAAATCCCAGAAGTGGAAGGTGAAAGGGAAGTACAAGGTCCCAAGCTAGATTTAGAAGATTATGTTTCACCAATAAAGATCAAGAAGGTAAACATTGGAACTGCATAAAACCCAAAGATGGCAAGTATTGGAGATTATTGGGATAATCAGAGAGTAGAAAGGACCATAGAATTACTACACGATTACAATGACTTATTCCTAGTGACATTCTCAGAGATAAAGGGATTGGAAAGAGAGCTAGGAGACATGAAGATCCATCTGAAGCCAGAAGCTAGACCTATCACACAAAGAACTTACAGATTGAATCCAATATACAAAGAAAAAGTGAAGGCAAAAATTGACAAGATGTTATAAGATGGTGTCATAGAACCTGTAGAAGAGTCAGAATGGATCAGTAATATGGTAGTGCAAGAAGAGAAGCAAGAAAGGATCATGATTTGAATATATTTGAGAAAATTGAATGATTATTTCCTACATGATCATTTCCTACCCCATTTATAGACGAAGTTTTGGAGAATGTAGGGGGTCAAGAAGCTTATTCTTTTACAGATGGGTTTTCAGGATATCATCAGATAAGGATTGCACCAGAAGATAGACATAAGACCACATTTTCTACAGAGTGGGGATCATTTCAGTATATATTTATGCCATTTTGATTGAAGACTTTACTCATAAGTTTTTAGAAGTTTACTTGGAGGATTGGACAATGTTCAGTTTATTGAAGGATCATGTTGAAGTATTAAGACTGATGTTGGACAAATGCAGACAATGTCAAATATCTTTGAATATTAAGAAATGTATTTTCAACACACATTTTGGTATTTTGTTAGGACATGTGGTGTGTAAACAGGGTTTGTTGGTTGATCCTACTAAAAAAAAATTCCTAGTTAACTTACCACCACCAAAGTCAGTGCGCCAGTTGAAGAGTACATTGGGTCATACAAGATATTATAGGAATTTCATAAGGGGATATGCACAAATTATTGTGCCAATGGAGAAGTTGTTTAATAAATACACTAAGTATCGGTGGATTGATGAATGCCAACAGAGTAGGGATATTTTGAAGGAGAAGATGGTTACTATGTCGATTTTAGTATTTCCAGATTGGGAAAATAAATTTCATCGATGCACCTGCAATAGAATTAGGAGAAATATTAACCCAACTAGGATAAGGTGACATAGATCACCCTATAGCATTTTCCAACAGAAAGTTATCAGATTCATAATAGAACTATAACACTACAGAAAGGGAAGGATTAGCTATGGTGTATGGTTTGGAGAAATACAGACATTACTTGCTAGGGAAACATTTCAAGATGTTTACAGATCATTTTTATCTAAGATATTTAGTCAATAAGCCAGTGTTGGGGGCAAGGATATGCAGATGGATACTGTTATTCCAAGATTTTGATTTCAAAGTTGTGATGAAGTCTAGAAGATTGAATGCAGGACCAGATCACTTATCCAAGATAACTAATGGAGAAGAACCGAGTAAATTGGAAGACAATTTTCCAGATGCACAATTGTTTTCAATATAAATAGATGATGAGTATTTTGCTGACATTATTGAGTTTTTGAGTACAGGATTTGCACCAAGAGAATTTACTACCGTGCAGAAGAAAATTTTAGTGGTCATATTAGTAGACTATCAATTAATTGCAGGTCATCTATACAAACATGGAGCAGATAACATCTTGAGAAGATGTGTGATGGAGTATGAAAGGCCTATCATTTTAGCAGAGGCACATGAAGGGATTATTGGAGGACACTACGCATGAAAATATACCATGCAGAAAGTATTGCACATAGGATTATGGTGGCCAAAAATTCACAAGGATTCAAAGAAATACTTTCAGAAGTGTGATGTCTGTCAAAGAGTAGGGAAGCCATCTAGGAGGGATGAGATGCCATTGAGACATCAGGTTACATTGAAAGTATTTGATAAGTGGGTAGTAGACTTTGTAGGTCCAATTAATCCACCAACAAGAAGATCAGGAGATAGATATATTATTACAACAACAAAATACTTGACCAGATGGGTTGAGGAAACACTAGTAAAGGATTACAACGCAGACACTGCAACGCGCTTTTTATTTGAACATGCAGTGACAAGGTTTGGCTGTCCAAGAATATTTATGAGTGATTAGGGGAATCACTTTGTTAACAATACAATTGAGGCAAGGCTTGAAGAATTTAAGATACATCATCAAAAGAGCACTCCTTATCACTCTCAAGATAATGGAACAGTGGAAGCCTTTAACAAGATTTTGGAAAATTCCTTGACAAAGATTTGTAATGTGAACAGAGACAATTAGGATTTGAAGGTACCGATGGTACTATGGGCTTATAAGACTACATGCAAGAAGCTAATAGGGAAGACACCCTTTAGATTGGTGTAAGGACAGGAAGCAATAGTTACCTTAGATTATTTGATACCAAGTCTACGCATTGCAGCAATTATAAATATGACAGAAAGGGGGGCAGCATAGGAAATATTGGCTCAATTTATTGAATTGGAAGAGGACATATTCATAGAAGGTTTCCATCATGAGGTCCAGAAAGTGAAGGATAAGGCATGGCATGAAAAACATATCAAGAAGAAGGAGTTTAAGGAAGGAGACTTGGTTCTCCTCTATGACAACAAGTATTTCCAGCACCTAGGGAAGCTTAGAATGCATTGGCTAGGGCCATATCAGATAAAGTCTGTCATAGATGGAGGTATTGTACAGCTGCAAGACTTAGAAGGAAATGAAATCCAAGGATTGGTGAATGGTAGCCAACTGAAACTCTATAGGGACAGTCAACCCACTAACCCTCAGTAGATGCAACAATGCAAGTAGACTTGTACATGTTGTATATAGCAGGAGGAAAAAGAAGAAAAAGGAAGAGAAAATTAGAAAAATGAAGAAAAGACCAAAAATAAGTAGTTAGAGGAATCGGTGATAGGCAGATAGTTGATAATGATAGTGTGCAGCAAAGAGGAAGTCGGTGCAAAAAGAAGTGAAGATACTAGGCACATGACAACTATGACCGAAGAAAAGTTCAACGCGCCCGAGAAAAAGGATAATAGAAAACACAACGCACTGGAAAAACGAGACAATCGAGAAAAGAAAAATCGGTCACCAGAAAAAGGAAGGTGTGAAACGAACATTTATGACAATGGAGCAAGCATGCCTTACAAGCTTTGGATCATTTATGACAATTAATGGAGCGTATTCAAAAATATTTGGAGCATTTATGACAACACTTTAGAAGTTGAATTAGGGTTTGACAAGCCACATTGTGAATTCGAGCAAATGAAGAGCTACGCAATGAGAAGTGAAGAAAATACAAGTTATTTAGCAGGCGGATAGTTAGATTTCAGGTAATTTAGCATGATGGTGCCACCCAAAGTTGGATCATCGAGTCATGTGTCAAGGAAGACACGCAGTGCCACAAGGCCACCGCAAGAGCCAATAGTAGAACCAAAAAATCCTATGCAAACGGAGGGAGTGATGTATGTCGGCGAAATTCCTTCCCTAGATCTGGCGAGCCCTACATTGGTTGTTAAACAAATAGAATAGATGTAGATTGACCCACCAAGCACAATAAAAGAGCCAAACCTGATGCAGGAAACAACTCAACCCACAGAAGAAGTAGATGAGGAAAGGTCTGAGTCCGATGAGTTGAGGACTCAGGATGGGATAGAGCAAGCACAACAGGAATAAACACCAGCGATAGATACCACTGTGCAGCAGGAGTCTGACAGAGAGGAAGAGGAGGAAGAACAAAAATATCAGGAAGTAGCACCCTCCAATGCACCAGTAAAGGGGAAAGGAAAACAACATGTCCAGAGATCCTTGCGCAAGCAACAAGATGTAACCATTGTGCTATTGCACGTACCAATAGGGGTAACAATTGTCGCAGACTTACTTGGATGCTTAGACAAACTGTGCTATTCAGACTAGGATGTCGAGGCTACAGATAAATTCCCAGAGTTCGCACCGTAGGTATACTTAGAAAGCAGAGGAGTTAATGTGACAGGAGTACCCATAATGAAACCCAAACAAGGGATACAAGGGTTATACAACACAGGTGTTAGCACAAGCGCAGACCCAAGGTTCAACGTTAAAACAGTGCACCAACAAAACCCTAACTACCGGCCCTTTTGGAAACACCTGTGAAGCAGATGAAGTCTCACCCGAGGTAAAGGCAGGGGTGGTTGTAGGACTTTGATGTCTTCAACCTTAGCTGGGACATAGATCTATGATTTTAACACTTTAACAGATCACTTAGCAGTTATAGTTCATCAATATTCGCCTTTAGCTTACAACGCAGATAAACCCTAATAACATAACGACGCAGTATTCACATAGATCCAATATAACCAAGCACTAAGCACATCAACATAGGTCAGATATAGAATTCATTCACATTATTCAGTACTAAGTTATCATATCAGATTCATCTAACATACATCAGTGCACTAAGAATTTAATCACATAAACAAGAGAACACCCAAAACGCACAAAGCAACCACAACATAGGATATACGTCGTTCACCCCCACCCTGGGGCTATGTCCACCAATTCTTCTTCTCTTTATTGTCTTCTGTCAATATTCAACATGCATAGAGCCTTGAGATCTTAATCTGCAGAGTACAGGAGATCTGCACACTTCGCTAGATCCTCCTTCCCTGAGTTACAGCACAAATCCTTCCACATTATTTTATGATCACTTGCACTTAGCTCTATAAGTCTTACATAGTATGTACAAAGCAATTACAATTACCATTTTCACTTAGCACCTAGCATCACATAGATGTCCCCCTTCTTACATCACCTAGACATCTATTTATACATTACAAAATTGGGCCTAAACATGGGTAAACCCATGGATCGACATCCCCATACCCGTTACATAAGCCCAAAACCCAAAAATCCCTAAAAAGGGGTCGAGATCCCGCGATCTCTGCTTTGACTTGCACTCCACCTTCGACAGTCTGTCAAAGTCCCAAAAGTAGGTCAAACATGACCAAGGATCCTTAAAACTTGGTCAAGGGCCAACAGGCCCCCAACACTCAACTGTGACTCATCCCAAGTCACTCTGGTCTGGGTAGCTCTACTTCAAAATCCTCGAGCTAGGCTCAAGATGCTTCGACCTGTTATTGTGTCATGGCCTCCTGTTCGGAGAACTCTTGGATTACTGCTTCGTTGGCAGGTCCCTCTAAGCGTTATTTAGCTGCAGTGACGACTTTCTCTAGTTCTTCTCCCCGGCTTTCAATCTCTGCAAATAGTTGGCAAGCCTCATCCTGTATTAGTTGGAGCCTCTGAGTCACTTCCATGACTTTGCTCTGAATGTTGTGGACCTGCTATTGAGCAGTGCATTGTTCTTGGGATCGCTTTATCCTCTCAACTAATGATAGGAGCTTCAACTGCACCTGTACTGTTTCTGTTTGTTGCTTTGCCTCCTGGATTTGTGACTCCAGTGCCTTTAATTTAGAATCCTCAGTGAGTCACTCATAAGTCTGGGTATTGTGATCACTTAGTTTTTTACATTCCATGACGAGGGAATTGATTCTTTCAACTGTGCTTTGAGCAGTTGATTCTCTTTGATCTCATACATCCGGCGGAGTGTTGGGCACTGTTCATAGTTCTAAGTCTGTTATTCTTTGTTGTAGCTATTGGATAGCTTCTGCGAACTATGCTACTTGATGCTCCACTCGGTCTTCTGCCTTTGGATCTAAGCCCGTCACAGAGCGAATTACTTTGTCGACTGCTTCTTTGACTCCAAGATGTTATGTGAGCAATTGTTCTTTTTCTTGCTTGGTCTGCGCCCTCTCTTCTTCAAAATTGGCTTGAAGGTCCTCCTTCTCCTTTTGTGCAACCTGATGTTGCTCTATCATTTCTTCCTGGGCTTGTTTCAGGGTTGTTGTGGCCTGGTCTTTCTTAGCTTGTGCTCGACGAAGGTGAGCTTCGGTCACATCAACTAGTCTGCGGAGTTGGGTAGGATCATCTCCCAACTCTGGTTCTTCTGATGGTGGGGGCGCAGTGAATACTGCGTGGCTCGATTTAAGGGCATGTTGTACCCCTCTGAGTTCAACCTTGATTCTATCGTACATCTTCATTACATTCAAGAGGGTGGACTGTGTGAGGTTCATAGTCCATGGTTGGGGGATTATTTTCGAGGTCTTCACCTTCGTCTTGGTCAAGTATTTGTAAGGAGCGAGCATACTATGGTTCTTGCAATCTCCTAGGTTGAATTTGTTGAACTTCAACGTCGCGATCTGATCCTATTGTGTTCTAACTGCACGTATCCCCTTTGGGAGGTACGTAGTAACCATGGTGTAATCAAAGTCCCTCGGGACACTATCACGACTCACCGTGTCGGCCAGAGGCAGGATGTAGTCTGGTAAGATGGTTGGGATTAACTTCACATTGGCTAGGTCATCTATGTTCTTGGTTCTCTTCTTTGTTGTCGATCGGGATGGTCCGGATCCATAAGCAGTCGATGGAGAGGCTTTCACTCCTCTCATAGATGATGCTTGAATACCTCCAGACATTACTTTCTCGGCCATGAGATCAATGAGAACTTATTCGATGGATTTATCTACAGCGTTGAGATCGTCTGACATACACGCTAGATCAAATAACTCGGGTGGATGAATGAGTGTGCAATGCAATGGAACAAGTGTCAATTTCAATAAACACAGGGTGGTAGCAATGAGTTGGATTCAATACAATTCACAAAAGTGTTCTCGGTGAAACAGTCAAAGAACTAAGTAGACACGATGTAATGGATCTATCCAATGGATGAGAGGTCTTCATCAATGTGGTTCTATCCATTGTGGCGCGGTCCCAATGGTCTAATGGCGAGTCTTCAGGCCATTACTGTTGTTCTAACCGTTCGGTTCATTGAGCTAATGGTTATAATGATTTCAACGACTATATCACTTCGCCATGGTGAAGTGCCATGTTGCGTTGTTATGATATCACGATGAAGTTCCAGTCTTGCAAACCTTCCCTTTGCGAAGTCCCCTCTAGGACCTTCTGTAACTTTTCTATATTTTCTCTCTTCTTACTGATTTTTCTAGCCTTCTTCCCAGTGATCTTCGTCTCGGTATTCCTCTTTCCATTCTGATTCTTATCTCCTTTTGGCATAGTAACTTCGTGTTGTTGAGATTCTTTCATAGGGTCAGAGAGTAATATGTCTTCTCTCTCTAGTGTAGGTACTTCAGTCTTCTGTGAGTCTTATTGTGTTCTTTTAACTTCGACATCCAAGTTTATGGTTCTACGTAGCTTCGATCTCTTCTCTTGTTCTTCAATCAAGTGTGTTATCCTCCTAGTCATGAAATCTTTTAATTCTTGCTTCTTCTGCTCTAAGACTTCCTCTTCTTTTCTTCTGGCCTGATCCTTTTCAATCCAAGGTTTTCCTAGTAATATAGCAAATGGGGCATTGTTCTCAATAAATTTAACAATCTCAAAATCTTCCTCTGTCGAAGTTCCATGAGCACTCATAGATATCTAGGTGAGTCTTCCACATAGGGTTATCAGCTTTCCTCTAAATAATCCTATTCCTCCCAATGACATAGCAGGCTTTCCTAAAGTTTCCCAAGTTCTTTCTATCATGATATTCACCTGTGTTTCTTCATCCAGAACACAGTCAATGTCAAAGTCTCATATTCTTGCTTCTATGCATTCTTTTTCTTTGAAGATATCTGATAAGTTGATATTTCTATGATCATTTAGGGTCTCTTTCATTTGTAGTAATACATTCTCTGATTCTTTCTGGGGTTCTTCCATCGTCTCAGTTTCGTAACCTTCCTCGGGGTTTTCTTGTCTCATATTCATTTTTTCAAGATTAGAAATCATTCTAGGGCAATATAAAACTTCATGATCCATAGATTTACAACAAAGACAACTAGGTCTTGTACCAAGGCATTCCTTAGCAAGATGTCCCGATATTCTGTAACTGTAACAAAGGGTTAGTCTTCTTTGTCTTTGAAAGGATCCCCAGCCTTTCCTGTATTGTGCACTAGGATAGTAGCTAACCTGCAAAAAATTATTTCTAGGATCCTACATCCATTTGTCAGTCCAAACATTATTTCTATCCATAGGAATAACATATCTTTCACTATTTTTTTCAGATCTACTCATATCAAACCTTCTTTCATCTAGTTGTGCCCTACTTTTCAAGCTAGGACAAAATTTATCAAACATACCTAGATCCATACTTTTGAAACAAAAATCTCCACTTATCTTACTTTTTCAATCAAAAATTTTCATTGTTCTTACCTTTATCAGAGCACAAAGCTTTTAGGTCTTACCTCTTTTCTTCAGATCTGACTCTTCTTCTTGGCACAGAGCTTCACAGGTCAAGTAGAATACTGTGCACTAGGGAAGCAGATCTACGCATGGATCTTTCTCTTTTCTTTAGTTCCTAGCAATCACAGTTCCAGTCTCGGCAATGGAACCATTTGTTGGCACAACGGTATACCCAGGGTTCAACGCTACAACAACACACCAACAAAACTCTAACTACCATCCCTTTCGGCAACACCTGTGAAGCAGATGAAGTCTCACCCGAGGTAGAGGCAGGGGTGGTTGCAGGACTCTGATGTCTACAACCTTAGTTGGGACACAGATCTGTGATTGTAACACTTTAACAGAGCACTTAGCAGTTACAGTTCATCAATATTTTCCTTTAGCTTACAGCACAGATAAACCCTAATAAAAAAATGGCGCAGTATTCACACAAATCCAATATAACCAAGCATTAAGAACATCAACATAGGTCAAATATAGCATTCATTTACATTATTCTGTACTAAGATATCATATCATATTCATCTAACATACATCAATGCACTAATAATTTAATCACATAAACAAGAGAATGCCCAAAATGCACAAAGCAACCACAACACATGATATACGTGGTTCACCCCCACCCTGGGGCTACATCCACCAATTCTTCTTCTCTTTATTGTCTTCTGTCAATATTATACATGCATAGAGCCTTGAGATATTACTCCATAGAGGACAGGAGATCTGTGCACTTCGCTAGATCCTCCTTCCCTGAGTTACAACACAAAGCCTTCCACAGTCTCTTACTATCACTTGCACTTATCTCTGCAAGTCTTACACAGTATGCACAAAGAAATTACAATTACCATTTTCACTTAGCACCTAGAATCACATAGATGTCCCCCTTCTTACATYGCCTAGACATCTATTTATACATTACAAAATCAGGCCTAAACATGGGTAAACCCATGGKTTGACATCCCCATACCCATTACATAAGCCCAAAACCCAAAAATACCTAAAAAGGGGTTGAGATCCCATGATCTCTGCTTCGAATTGCGCTATGCTTCCGACAGCCTGTCGAAGTCCCAAAAGTAGGTCAAACATGACCAAGGATCCTCAAAACTTGGTCAAGGGCCAACAACATGTATCATGAACCTATTGGAGATCCCACACTTTGGAAAGGGCAAGGATTTAAATAATTGCGTCAAGCAGTTACTGTAAGTCATGCATGGAGGTATTTTATGGTTGGACACACAGGTTTCCATTGATGTTGATTTGATAGAAAAGATAATAGGTCTGCCCACCAATGGTGAGCCACCTATGTAGTACCTAAATGACAAGACCAAGGAGAAAGCATTGGTAGAAGAGGTGAAGCAAACTTATGGGATAGAGAGAGAATCTAAAGGGATCATCATCAACAAGATTAGTGAACCAGCAACAAGGTTAGTAACCAAACTGATGGCATGTAAACTCCTCAAAAATTGTTGCAAGGAGGAAGCGTCAGCATGTGTCATAGCAACGGTTGCATAGTGCGCGAAGGACACGGTATTAAGTTGGATCCCATACTTATTGAATTTATTTTTTTATGATTTCAAAGACATCCAGGATGTAGGAATGAAGTTCCATTACTCCTGGCTTATCATTTTGATTGCATTAGTGGGTTGGAAGAACCCCAAATTTACTATGTTTTTCTGGAGAACTGGAAGGTGTCGTGCAACGCAGTATGAATCACTATGGCACACAAATGTCACAAAATATAGGCAGGAAAATACCATAATCTTCAATAAATACTTTGAAGAAATCCAAGAAAAGGTGGCAGAAACTTGGAGGATCCCATTGGAGGTGGTGGATCAATACAAAACCATATCTAACTTTAAATCCTCACAACATAATATGCGGATTCAGGAGAAAAGGAATCTAACAAAGGAGTGATTATGGATGAGGTACTCCATCACAACAGAAGAGGTCCAATGGGAGATGAAAGATTGGAAGGAGGAATGGCAGGTTCCAGTAGAGCAAACAAAGGATAAACAACCTTCAAAGGAAAAAAAAACCAACAGAATTAGGGTCATCGCGGATGAAAAGTACCCCGATAATAAATACAAGAGTAGCAAAAAGGCGCACAAATCCAACAAAGGGGACCACAACAATAAAGAAAATTATTATCCCCAAGTAGGCCACACAAATAAAGGACCACACAGCTACCAATGTGATGCAGGAGCATCGCCAACACATCAAGCGAGCCAGCGCAGAAGCGGAGGACAGCTGGACAAGCCAGCACCAAATTTTGAAATTGCTTTGGGATTGTTGCGCAAATATTAAATGAGCCATTAAGATAGAGGTGCACTTGTATATTGTATTGGACCTTGAGCGGATAGCTCTTGTCCTTAGTAGATAGACGGCATTTAAAATAGTTAATGTAGGTAGATAGACTTAAATTCATAGACTATACAGTTTAGGAGCTGGAGGGAAAACGGATATAGACACCCTCATTGTATCATTGTATTATTATTCTGGAGGAACAAAAGAGCAAGAGCAAGCAGAGAACTATGAAAAGAACACCCATGTACTGATATTTGAATTAATAGAAGAAGATTGGTTCAAATTCATGGTTTGGTGTCTGATTCTCTGTGTATTGATGTTGTGCTCATGAATGTTTGCTTCATGTTTATGCATTTGCTTTTATATGCTGTGTATATGATTTCATGTATGAATTGAAGTCTGAAGGGAAGAAGGAATTAGTTTCAATTGTTTCTCTATTTTGAGCCAGAGAATTCCTGCAAGGAGTGCAATTGAATTGTCCACAAGGAGTGCGTTGACAGAGGGTTCAGATAGAGATAACGTTTTTCCTCATTTATCCCAGAAGGTGCAGTTGGGCACAGGAGCCATGTAAGGAGTGCGCAGGCTGAGCAAAGTTCAGGGATGCGAACCTGAGTGAGAAAGGGAAGGACTGCTGTTGTAGGAGTATGCAGAGTCGAAGACTTCAACACTTATCCATGATGGAAGGTTTGCCGCAAGGAGTTTCCTTTGAGAACTTAAAGTCGTGGAAAAAGCTCAGGAAGGATAGGCCTGCGAGTTTGTTAGAGACCAGTGAGGACAAGTTGTGCCTTGATGGTAGGCCGGAAGTGTCGTAAGTTACGCGCAGGTGGACAAGTTCCACAGAGGAACACTTAGTCAATTTCAGGAGTCATCAAAGAAGAACGGACGATCGGTATTCTCCGAGGAGAATTCGCGACATCCTGTGAGCCTTCAGATCTCACGGAGGTGCAAGGGAATATATTACCGGTATTCCCGGGAGGTGTAAAGCTCAGGAGGGGTGGAGCCATTGATCAGGACCACGGGGACCGTTGGATCTACACGTGATATCATGTATCGGGGATTTGCGAGTTGAAGCTCCAAGTTGTTGCAACGAGAATTGTGATATCACGAAACGCGATATCCCATCGAGGAAAGGATAGTGCGGGGCCACAGCAGGTTTAGTGGAGGACAGGTGGCACACCGTATCGGGGTTCGGGGAAAGTAAAGTCCCAAAACCCTTGATATCAGGATTTGCGATCCTGCGAAGTCCGATATCCTGATAGAAGTGATGGGAAGTGGAAAGGTCAACCCGCACGTGTGTGTCGGAGTTTCGTCACGTCGGGTATCGGGAGTCGGTAAATCAAAGTGCTCGATATCGCGAGTAGCGAAACCACGATAAGAGAAGTTCCAATATATACGGAAAGAGGTTAGCATTGACTGAGGCATCGGATCTCAGGGATTCGAGAGCCCGGCGCTCAACCTTTGGACTCGCGAAGTCACGAGTTCCGATTCCCCGATAAGTAAAGAAAGGGGGATCGCGTGAAGAGATCTGTGGGAGCAGATTTCCCGATAGGGAAAATAGAAGGACCAGTTAGTGTTCTTCGGGCGAAGGGCAGAGAAGATCCTGTGTGCGCGTGGACCTTCCAACCTGCGGGTGGTGAAGGGGCCACGTGGCTATCACAATGGCACAACACATAATAAGGATAACATCCTTGCACAGGAGCGACACGAAGGAGGGGACATACCAAATACCCCAGGAACAATAGAGCCAACACAACCAAGGCCACTGAAGTGAACAGCTGTACAAATAGGTGGAGGGTGCAAGAAAATGAAAGTGCACAAGGAAGTCCCTGAATATATCATAACAAAGGATGATGCAAAACTAGTCGTGGAGAGAATAAAAGATCGCACTATACAAGAATACGATGAGGAAGAGAAACAAAGGGAAAGGACAATGCAAGAATTGACAAAGTTTAGGTAGGTATTAGAGCAGATTCTATCTACCAAGGCAAAGCTTGAAGGTTCAACACAACAACAAACAACGCCAAACAAGGAGGGAACAATATAGATTACAGCATTGCCCAGTGAAAAGTTTAATCTTACTAAAGATATGTTGAGAGTAGATGAGGACCTGACATAGAAACAACTTAAGGATGAACAGATGGACTTGGTATTGGAAAGGATACCGAAAAAGGCCTTATATAAATCGCATATAAGTGTTGCGCAATAAGTACAATCCAAGGCAAGGACGGATGCCACAAGTTTGGAGACAGTCAGGGAAGAAAAAGAGGTACTGGAGACAGTTCTTACAGAAGTGTGACTGGAACAAGAGGAAGAAAAATGTTGTGCAGATAACTTAGAGCAGAGACTTGAAGAAGTATTCCAAACAATACTTGACAATGCACTTGCGATAGAAATCAGCGCAGAGGAAAAACCTAAGAAAATAGCACATATGGTGGAGGATTACAAATAAGAGATATGAGAGTTGGTTGGAAATATAACACCAACCACACCTCCATAAGTCAGATCAGAAAGAGAATAATAGGTGATAGAACAAGCAAATCTTCTTGCATGGAAATCAAGGAAATAATATAACTTTACGAGCAGACAACGTAAATATGAAAAAGCCTAGCAGAATATGAGAAGATCCAGAAGTTGGAGAAAAGAGAAGAAAATTTGAACGTAGCAATCCAGGCTCTAAAGCAGAGGCAGAAGAAAATTCCCATCTCGGAGAGACTGAGGGTTGCACAGAAGATGAAAAACATGCAAGCAGAAGTAAAGACAATCTAGGAGGAAAGACAAAACAGACAGGCTCAGTTGGAGCCCCTACAAGAACAAGTACAATAGATAATAACATCATTGGAAATGGAGAAATAAAGCATGGAACAAGCACATTCAAAGAGCATACAAGTGTTGAAGGAGCATGTCACAGCGTGGGTTATGGAGACCCTGACAAAGAAAAGTGCACACGCCAAGAAACAGGTGGATGGACTGACGAAGCAATTCCAGGAGTTGGAGAAATCGGTGTAGAAGGCACACACGACCTGAGTGGCTCAGGACAAGCCACAGGTTAGTTTTGGGGGCATGTTGGAGTAGGAAATTTTGGGAGTAAAGCACAGTAAACATTGCAAAAGGGAACAAAGGAAACAATGTGCACCAAGAAAGAAGGAAAAGTAGCGCGAAAAAGGGTAAAGGAAGTAGCGCGCCAGGAAAGAAGGAAGATCAGCGCAAGGAATGGTTGGATTGAAGACCAGCCATGCAAAACGAAGTGTTGGCCCTGTTAATATTATGGTAGCTACAGGAGGTATTTACCCCCGCGTGTGAACCTGAAGAGAATAGAAGAGTCCGGGAAGCAAGAAAAACCCTAATGAGTTGGCTAATAACCCTAGAAGCCTTGTCAGCTCAAGAAGATAATTTATATTAGGCTATTAGCCTCCAAGAGAAGAAGTCGGCCAGAAATAATAATAATATACTGAACAGACACTATCTAGAAGGAGAAGTCAGCCCCAGCAAAACTGGTAGGACTACTATAAATACAGGGCCCCAGTTCTCATTTGCAGCATCTCAGAATTGCAGTTCTACAGTTTGGTGCGCACTGCAGTTGCAGTCTTGTGCGCAGGTTTGGAGGAAGAGCTGGTGCAGCTGCAGCTGCAGCAAGATCTCAGTTTTGGCTTGAATATCTCTTGGATAGGGTTTGGAACATCTGATCAATATTTTGTGATGTGTTATCCTTGGGGATTGATGCACTACTCTTTGTTTGGCTATCTAGCCTATGTTTTGCTTCCTGAGGAATTCTCAGTCAAGGTTAAGGTGCTCAGAGGGAGGCTTCGTCCTATGGTTGGGTGACGAAGGTATCGTCAATGGTAAAATGAGCACACTATATTCTATATTCTAATAGGTTATGGGCCCACACCCCTTCATTCAGCCTAAAACACTGGAAGGAAGCATAGCCACTAGATATTGAGCTCGTTGAGGTACTGCCGCTAGGGTTACTAGCAGGAGCAATTTCCAAAAGCACTGCAGCTAGGGTTACCAGCAGAAGCAGTTGCATAAACCCTAAACCTCTTGTTGAGGCACCTTAAGTGATGAGATTGACCTAATCTCTGGATAGATTAGTGCGCCCTAGCCCAGCGCATCTCATGGTACTCTCAGAAGGCCAAGACGTGAAGTTTGGATTTTTGGTCAAATCTAGTGTTTGACCAAGTCAAGCAAGCCATGACGAACTCTATGAAGTCTGAGAACAAGCTAGATGGAACCTCTAACTTCAAAGCATGGAAGACAAGGATTGACCTTATCCTTGCTAAGAATAAAGTGCTAGATATTGTGAAAGGAAAGATCGTGAAGCCAGATTTTAAAGAAGGAGAAGAGAAGGAACCGCAGAATGTTGTAGCTATGGAGAAGTTCAAAGACATTGACATCAATGCCATGAGTATCATAGTGGATTCTATAAAAGACCACTTGATACCCTACATCTCCCATCTTGACTCATCGAAGAAGATGTATGATGCCCTAACAAATCTTTTCTCAATCAGAAACATTGGACAAGTTATGAGTCTGAAGAATGAGCTCTGTGACATGAAGATGAATGATGACGACAGTATAACATCATACTTTGTAAGGATCTCCCAGCTA
>JASDQU010947045.1:1184-13351 GCA_032191745.1 Picea mariana
CTACCCAGTCAATTACCCCAACAGTGGTCAAGTAGATTAGTGTAAAATCCAAGCAGTTATCTGAAATGAAAGAGATCTAATGCATACATAAGAGGGTTATAATGATCAAATATGACACATACCATGATACCTCGGACCAATTACCTCATGGAGCAAGAGCCCTCTCTGATGCAAAACCAGGCCGGTAGTGATGGAGGCTGGTACGGATGACAGGACAAAGCTGGCTGAGAAGAAGAAGATGGGTCCTCCAGGACCATGCTCAGGTCGCTCCTGCTCTCGGTGCTCCATGTCTAGGACCATGTGGGCCTTGAGACATGATCTCCTAGTTATCCCTGGATATCTGGGATAACAGGGACATAACCTAGTTTCCTTTGAAAATCAAACACCAAAATATGAAAATAAAATGAAATGTATAATGTGTCTATAATGCCTAATGCCTAAAATCAATCCTTCGATCTTGACTTCAATACGTGAGACTTCGATCTTGACTTCAATACGTGAGATGATAAGCACCTTTTTCACCCATACAAGTAACAACATTTAATGTTAAGGGAATTGTATACCCAATATACTTTAGTGTTGTATTTAGATATAATATTACGGGTTTACCAAATATATAATCTAAGTATTTTGAATTGGGAAAAATATATTGATAAACATCATTAAATTATGATTATCTGTTTTTAACGTGAGTGCCTAAACAATGTCTTCATAATCTTACATATTACCAAAAAAACACAAACCGTAACCATATCAAACTACTCATAAAGAATGTATACAACCATCTAATACATTGTGCTACAATGTAGTCCATTGGGTTTAGCCCGAGTGGTTTGTGCCGAGGGGTGTTTTCCCCCACTCAGGTTCAATTCCCGCAAGTGACATGTTGAGCTCTTAAATGAGAAAGCTATCAAAAAAGCCTTTGCTTTCTACAAAATTTGGTTTACCTCGGGTACCATCCTCGAAATGAGGGGAAGTGTCCAGTGGGTTTTCCCAGGCTCTATTCCAAAATAAAAATAAAAACATTGTGCTACAATGTATGAGCACTTTGCTAGTGACAAACAATTTTAAGCACTTTTCTAGTGGCAAACAATTTTAGATCATAATCTAATACATATTTATGATCCAAACTCTTGTATAACCCAAGCTTACTTATAATCCAAACTCTACCATTTAAAGCTTCAATATCATTAATATTAGAAAATAATTGAAAAAACACCAATCTTACTTATAATCCAAACTCTTTACCATTTTTAGCTTCAATATCATTATAATATTAGCAAATAATAAAAAAACATGAGATAATCAAGGCAAGGCGCCTAAGTCTTCTTATACACATTATTTAAAAAATTCTCAAGTAAAGCTTATACAAAATGTATCAATGATCAAATTGAAGTGAGTAATGGTAAACTCTTACCACCTCTTAAAAAATGAAAGAGAAATAACACAACAAGAAAGTATGCACATAACTTCAACATTAAATAGAGCTGTGAGAGTGTGTGTTGTGTAGAAACCCTAGCCCTGGTGTGTGCGAATGGAGTTTGGGGATGGGAGGGGGTATTTGTCCCCTCTAGATGATGATTCCCGGGCCTTCCACGAGATAGTCGCATCCTTTGTGAAAGCCATAAGTCTCAACCTTCTCATTTCATGAAGAAATTAGCGGAAATGACCAAAGTCGCCCTTCCACCCTCTACCTGCAGGAGGAAGGCATTAGCCTTGGGTGATTGAGGGTCGATCGACCACTTTATAGGAATATGGCCATCTCCAAAGATCGTTGTAACATGGATAGAGAAGAACTGGAATGCCCTCATCAAAGGCTCACTTAACCAATATTTACATGGTCGAGGTTTTTTTACATTCCTCTTCAAACTCAAAGAAGACAAAGATCTAATATTCAGAACCAGACCATATTTCTTGGGAGCCAGAGGAATTTATTTGAACAAATGGACACTAGACTTCATCCCAGAGAATAATGTTCCCTCTGCAGTGCCAATGTGGGTTCAGCTGCAACTTGCCACATCTTCCCCTTCACTGTTGGAGTGATGACACCCTTCGTTGCATGGAAACTCCATAGGTTGTCACATTGATTGAGCTGAGCTGAAGGAAAACGTTTTCTCTTGTCCAAGGATTTGTGTCGAGGTTGATCTAGAGAAAGGAATCCCCGAAGCAGTGGTAATCTCTCTATATAAATGGCAACATGTTCAACAACTAGACTATGAGTAGCTTCCTTTCAAATGCAAGATATGTCACGAGTACGGACACTTCGCGAGAAATTGTAAGAAGGTAGAATCAACCCCAACTGGCCCTAGGAAAGAAGATTAATGGCAAGTAGTCTCTCGCAAATTTGGGAATGTTGGAAACAAGGCTCCATCATCCTCAACGGACCCTTCAAATGTTGGTTCAAAATTTCCTTCCAAAGCTATCAAAAACCCTAGGAAATCAAGGTTGTCTGCCTCCCATAACAACTTTGAGTCTTTATCTCAATTAGCGGATTCTGAGGTGGAGGTCATTCCGGCCCAAAGTAGCATTGGGGTAAAACAACAAGGAGCTTCCTTCAGTCCAAGAGGTGCCTTAACAAGTGTGAACACCTCTTTTAGAACACCTTCAAAAATTATGAAGGTGACCTCTTTGAGAACCCCCTTATTCCATTTTAGGCGGGTTGTAAAAAAAAATGAGTCAAAAATGCTTGCGTACAACTTCAAAAAGTTAGTTGTGTTATTCGTGCCAATGTTGTCACCAATTTTCCTTCAATAATTTTGTATTTGTAGCCTTCTTTGCAAACCATCATGATGACGCTGCGCCACTCTAATCATAATTGTCCGACCCTCATGTATAAACTGTAGCCTCCACTCTTGAAGCCCGAAGTTGTAATGTCTAGAAGATCCGACCCTACCACTATGGATCATATCCTGCATATGCTCCTTAGTGGAATCAAAGTTTGCAAGTCCACTGTCATACCCAATCTTGGGTGTCGACCAAGAAAGCCTATCCTACCATATAGCATGCACCCCACCATTTCCTCTCGGAGCGTCCCRAGAATTAAAYRGACCAATCATATGAGTTCCTGGAACCCACATCCAAACTAGAAGTCCACTATGCYTCATACCAATCGACTCCAACTATGCTACACTACTAACCACTGGAAACCTAATATGTTGAGTCTCGCATCCAAATGATGGAAACAAGGTACTAGGAGTCAAATTTCCTTACGCCAATCCGCATAACCCTTGCCAAAATATACTGGRAAATGTGTTGTCCCAAACGCTGTCAACGTACTCAGGCAACCCATGGAGTCCACACACCTCTTCGAAAAAAAACTTTGTTGTCTGCGGTGCCTCATACTATGATGGACTCATGAAGAAATGTGCTAACTTGGTCCACCGACCATCAATGAAATAAATATAGCCCCTGTCATACACCTATGACTCGTTTTACTGACAAGCCCTGCACTCCTTCACGTGTCTCAACACATCGTCCTTGAGGCCCTTCCATGAGAACCTCTCTCTAATTTGTTGGTAAGTCCTAAATTACCCATGCATAGCCCTCATGATTTCCTCTCTAAGTGTGGACTTCGTAACCAAGTATATGCTACCTCTATAGTAGATTATGCCATCCACCACTCTGTACCTATCATCCTAAATGTGACGATCCATCAACTCGCAAGAAAACCTGTCCTTGGAATATTTCACCAAAAGGTGGGACTTCCAATCAACTGAAATCCCTGTGAGCCAATCCAATGTGTCATGGATCTCCTCCTAATGTGTCTGTACATCCTGTATGTAAAGCACCTGGCCACAATGTAAATCATTTTTTATGCCAACCTCCCTGTCCCTATCCTGATGATATCCTGATCGAAGATCAATCTTCGAGGAATATGTTGCTTGATGAAGCTCATCTATCCACTCCTTATCCCTGGGCAGTACAAACTCAAGGGTATGCTCAACATCCCTGTCAAGAAGTCTCTTTGAAGGAATTTCCCCACAATCCCATACTAATGTGTCCACGTTCTCAATATATCCATTCCCACAATAAGTGGGTACATACACCTCCCTGATGGTTGGTCCACAAGGTATATGCTCGACTCCCCCATCTACAGTTATGACTTGAGCCGTCAATGGGCTCTCTAAACGAAGTGGTTCGAAATCTCCAAGATGTAGACTATTTGTATAATCATGCGTCTCTAAGCCATACATCTCGTCCAACCCATACAAATATGTGTGCTCCTCACGCTCAACCATCACACGAAACTCCTCCATCAAACCATAAGTACCACTAACATCCTCATGTGTCCTGACCACCATAACTGACTGAAATGATGATGAATGTGCCGAACTCAACTCCATAAGTGGCTCATGTGTAAGCTCCCCAACTTCCTCTCCATCATCCCTCATCCATGACTCCCTAGAAGCTAGATCAACATCCAAGGTAAAATCACCCAAAACCAAATATTCATTGTATTTGGGTGCTAATACATCCTCATCATGTGCATCCAAAAGGTCAACTTGAGGTTTTGTCAAACCTTCCTCACGAAGTAAGGTCTTTGCTTCACCAACTACCTCAAATTTGAATACCTTTTTCTTCTTCTTCCCCGATAGAGACTTCAACCACTCTTGATGCTCTAACAATGTTAGATTCTTCTAATATTTTGTTAGACTCTTTTGATAGTTTAGCATTAGTGGCAAAAGTTTTCCCCCAAGTTCCTCATTGGTCACCATCCTTGTTCCCCTTAACCATTGCTGAAATTTTAGTGTTGGTCACTTAATGATGCAATCTGAAATATCTCCTCATTGTTTCCCTTTAGGATGGCAAGATCTCCAGATTTGATACCACTATAATAGCCCCAACAGATATATACTCGTTTGTTTGTTTAATGGCGTGGTTTCTCTCTGTGGAATTTTTGCAAACACTTAGCATTCGTAGGTTTTGGTACTACCAATTGATAAATGAATGTTTACAGTTTACCAACAGTTTGCATATGTGCTAGTGATAGATACTTCATCAAACATATATCATGCAATCTTTTACACATATGTCATGAGAGGAAATAGTGGAATTTTATTATGGATGAGATCTGGTGCATACAAAAATAAAACTCTAGTGGCTGCTACAAAATCTATACTATAATAGAAAAATACTATAGAACCTCAAGATTAAAACCTGGTATGGTGCCAAAGCCTCTTCAAATTTGTTGTCAAATGGCACTGCCTTCTCCAACCCTTTGACCAGTTAGTATGGCACTCGACCCTCCTTATTTTTCACTGTATAGACCCCAAATCTGCTGCAACAATCCTCTGTGAAGATAGATTGACCTCCCCAGATTTCCCATGGTACCTCCAGCCTCGGATCTACCAAGTGAGGGACTCATCCCTCCTCTAATTTCCCCAGCGGCCTCCTCCATGCTGCAAATGAATGGGTGATGGCTCCCTTAACTAACCCTCAGCCTCACAAACTCCACGAATCCGATGTTCACTAGTTCGTCCCCCCAACTCAACCTCCACGTTGCTATTACAAGGAGAATCAACCCTTCAATGAGCCCTCAAGACTCTCTTGTTCTCACGACCAAGAAGTAGTATAGGATCCATCCCTCTAGGATACCCTACAAATACTCCAAGTGCCAATGAAATCTCAATGAAGTCGCCACTTCCTTCTCTCCAATCCCTCGGTATGCATAAGAGCTAAAATCGGCCCTCAAGGAGCCACACAAACCTCCCAAACTCCACCTAGTGCCACAGATCTATCAATATTGGGATTGTCCTCCTACTCCTAGTCAGATCGATCTATTCCTAAACAGAAAACCCCGAATGTATTTTCCCCCATGTTTAGCTAGGGTGGATATTGCACCACCGAAACCAAACTAGTGATGGAAGTGTTTTGTCAAAACCCCAATGAAAACCTTGGTGCTAAGATCAATCCAAATGAGAGATCAAACCACAATGAGGAAGGTGATGTACTACCCTTCCTTTATACTTCTCTGAACCCCTTCTAGATCTTTGCTCTCTTTGACCAAATGCATATGAGGATTAAAATCACTTTATGACCCTTTTTAAACCCCCTTTTAATGTCAGAAGGTGATTAATTGGCTTCTGAGACATTCTCGGATGTTGGAAGTCCCTTTTTTATCATTCATAACTTTGGATATTTTCGTCCCACTTCAAACGAGCTATTACACTCATGTGTCCCTTCAGATAATATGGTCCCAATCACCCTTTTAGTGCATTTAATTAAATTATGCCCAATAATAAACCAAAATTACAGAAATCGTTGGGATGCCACAGAACGAAGAGTGGACTATATGAAAATGATTTTGATGATGAGAGATGGTGAATGGACCAGCCTGGGCCCCATATAACTCCTCCAATTTTCCTGAGCTCATTGTTGACCTTATTTTACTGCTCTGGCCAGGTTGACATAAACTCACAAGGTCGCCACTGATTGCGAAGCAAGGGAATCCAAAAATGGGGACATTACAGAAAAAGTTAGATACAACTTTGAAGCACAATACAAATAGAGCTGATTTTCCTTTTTGGGGTTAGAAATTAACAATGAAGCATAAACCCACAGATGAAAAATGTCTAGAAAATAAAAGTAAGCTGTTAGTTTTACTCTAGACAATGAAATGAATATTTTTTGATAGTTTATCTTTTGTATTTTTATATTTTATATGACATGAACATAAAAGAATTGAATTTTTAGGGTTTTAGTGGTTGGTTGTTGGGAGTGAAGCTCAAAGCCTTGTCTCCACTTAGGGCTTATGGGGTCGGTTGTCGTCCTAATACACACCTGGTTTAACGTGGAAGAAACCTTCAATCCACTTGGTGTGTCCTTGGGGGCAAGTCTCGAGTCAAGGTGTTGTCACCTGATCCTCAACTCCTCCATCTAGGTCAACTCCTAGCGAAGCCAAGGGGGTAGTCCCTATAAAAATAAATCTAAGGCTTTTCAAACTAAGAAAGTAAAAGCACTTAATCTCGGAGTTTATTGCTTGAAATAAAACTTGATCAGTTAACACTTAGCATTTATCATCATCATAAAGTACTTTTCTCATAAAACATGCATAAATCAAAGGATACAATATCTGCAAGATTTAAAGCATGAAAGTTAGACAAGATGCATAAGTGTAAATACTCACATAAGATAAATATATATAATTTTTAACTAGTGCCTTAAAAGGAGTCGTGCACAGTGTAGATCACAGATTTTATTAAGGTAAATTTTGTGTTTAGTTAGTGAAGAGTGTTTGGCCCCTTAGGAGGCTAGCTCTTTGCTTGGACTTGCTGAGAGTTTACTGAAACCCAAATGGTCTCACCAGTAAACTCACTAAAAGTGTTGGATGCATAAAAGGAATCAGATGCATACATTTAAAGGTTTTAATGATCAAATGTGACACATACCATGATACCTGGACTAATTACCTCATGGAGCAAGAACCTCTTTTGATAGAGGGCGAAACCGATGGTGATGGATGTTGCTGCTGTTGACAAGATAAAGACGATGGAAGAAGAAAAGGTGGGCCCTCTAGGGCCATGCTCAGGTCAATCCTGCTCTCGGTACTCCATGTCTAGAACCTATGGGCCTCGAGACATGATCTCCTAGTTATCCCTAAAAAGTGGGGATAACATTTGGCTCCAACTCGGGGACATGTGCTCACCGTAGAGTGCATGAGAACCTCAACATCTCTGGCATAACCTATAGACCTGCTTGATCTTGAAAGAAGCATCAGTAACAAAATTTGGGGTGGTAATTCCACCCCAGCATAGATAGATACATATATAGAATGAAATAAAACAATCAATAGTGCGTATGCAAAACAAACTACTTACCTGTACCTACCTGTTGGCTGGATGTTGGATGTAGTCAAACAACCAATGAAGCCAATCCGACAACGTCCCACAATCCCTGCCTTTGTGCTTCATCATAGACCAAAATAGTGATAAATCAAGCACAAAAATGACATGGGTTAGAACATATATCATACATCGGAAATCACAAATTCTAACTCATGGAGGCGGCTGGGTGGGATAAAATTGTGCCAAGTCAGTCTTTGAGGAAAGTACTCGATCCACTTCAGGAAGGGGTCATGAAAAGTCCAAGGTTTAGAATACTGACTCAAAGGATCGACAAAGGAAGGGATTGACAAAGATCTGGCAGACGGTTGGAAAATTCTCAAGGGAAAGTTGAAAAATTGAGATGACAAACTCAAATCTGTAGTTTTCAAACAACCCTTGGATCCTCGGGTTTGCTTCAGAGGAAACTCGATACAAAAGATGTAATTCCCAACCATACCTTTAATGAAACAACAAGGTAAAGTAATAATAGGTGGCTGGAGAAAGATGTCATGAGAATCCTTCTTTAAGCAAATAGTGTTCTTACTCCCATCAAAATACGAGCATAGTGGTGGTTGATAATCTTCTACATAGAATGAATCCAAGTGCTTGGAGGAGTATTCATCAAAACACTCAAGGTAAGACCGAAAATTATCAGGAAAACATGGTATTAGGTCGACCTTGGGTGTTTGGGGAGCATCGGTAAATATATCATTTCCCTGTTGCCACTGGTCAAAATCAAAGATAATCTGTCATGATAACTGTAAAGGCAACAATTGGGAATGATTCTCAGTGTCATAAATCGGGTCCATACCAAAACCAATTACATTCCATTTACGTCTTCCAACATGTATGAACTCATCAATATCAACTATGTCAGTATCAGTATCATAACATGGAGGATTCAAAACACTCATATGCTCATCCATCTCCTCCTCTTTTCCCAAATCATAAAGAAGAAAATCATCAAAATTTTGGGGAGGAGGATAACTTATCGTTTCTTCTTGTGCAGGAGCTTCGAGGAATTTGGTGTTTTCAGCATGCGTTATTGTTTCATCCTCATGGATTGCCCCTTTGTCTTCAGGAGTACAACAAGGAGTATTTACCTTGTTCGGGGATTCCATTTCTCCTTCACTCTCTGAATCAAGGAACAAGGTATCATCAAAATCCTGAAAAGGGAGGCAACTAACCTTATCATCTTGTTGTTGTGCAGGTGAAAAAAGCTTGTGGACTGCTTCATCAGGAGGAGGAATGCACGTTGATTTTTCATCGTCTTGTTCGGATTTCAGCTCCTCAGCTACGTTTTCAATGATCCTTTGCTCTTGAAAAACCTCATCAAGAGCCTTCCCCTTAGTATTTTGTTGGTCAATAACTTGTTTCCCTTCTTCTTGAAAATCATCAGTAGAAATTTCAAGGGAAACTAACTTCTCCAAATCATTGATTTCGCTTCCTAGGGAAAAAACGTTTTTTATTCTGGACAAAAGGATATTTTCCTCTATTTGTAAGGCCATGTTACAAGCTTCATGGAGTGTCTTTGGATTCTTTTTACTCAGGAGAAACCCAAAATGCACTAAGAGTGTATCGGTAAAGAGATATATGAGGTCCTTATCCTCAGGATAATGGTTTTTAGGAAGCTGGTACAACAAACCCTCAAATCTATTTCGGACGTTCCAAACAGTCTCATTTTTAGCTTGTCTTGCGTACTGGAGTCTTTTTAGCAATGTTTGGATCTCTTCCAATTTTATGCCCCATTCTTTGAGGAAGACTTCTTCTAGTTGGTTCATGGAGGTGATGATCGGGAAGCTCATCATACCACCTTTTAGCATTCCCGTGAAGAGTGGTGGGAAAAATTTTCATCACTACATCTTCAGCATCATCATTGACAGGATGGAGTCCAAAATAAGAATAAAATTCATCCATATGAAAGTCATCTCTTTCCCCATCGCTACCAGTGAATCTAGGGAGCCATTTTTTGGATATCGGGGGCATTTGTCGTGGGTATCCTGGGATTTCGCTCATGTCTAAAGGCTTGTAGTTCCCAGGATCCCATTGTGAAGTCATTGTTGGCTTCGTCATCAGTGGAGTCGCCAGATAATTTTCTTGAAACTATCAAAAGATAAGGCAAAACACCCTAAGTGGATTCGCCAGGTAAACTTGTAACTTGTAAGATAAAACTCTAGAGGCAAGGCTTACCGAAAAATGTCGTCTTGAGGAGAATTGACTCAGTGCTCCCCGGCAGCGGCGCCAAAATGTTATTGCGCAGTTAGTAGCTAGGATAAAAGGCTATAAGATAGAAGGCCAAACTGGCGTAACAGGAACCAATCCCTCCCAATGTCACAACAATGGGATGGTTCTTTCTCTTTAGGGAGGTTAGGTCCAGGGGAGACGTCCCCGGTGACCTGGGGTAGGCAAAAGGCTAATAAGATAGAGATAAGGTTTTCCCCCTCCACAAGTCACCACCCAAACAGATAGTCCGGCCAAAGGCCAACTTAAGAAGTAAAACCCCCAAAGAAGTGTACCTGCCTGGAACAAAGGAACAACAAACTGATATATGCAAGCTATTTCAATGGGTTAGTACTTTATAAGACTATCTGATAAATACATATAAGCAATTAACAATAAATGTTGACGAAGTCAATGTTTATCAATAGCAATGAAAAGTTATAACACTTCACCAATAAATATTGGAACAATGTGGCATTCAATGTAACCAATCAACACCTTATTCAATTAATGCCTAAGCCACCATTCAATTGCTCTTAAGACAAAACGTTGTTGCACTAAAGATGTAATAACCAAGGATGACGACAACACTTAGGGTTAGTGTAGTTAGGGTTTGAAGTTCAAAGGGTTTTGAGATTGTTGTAATCAAGTTTCACTTCAACGTTGGAGGACTTTAGATCAGTGCCTTTAGGGTTTAATGGAGTCAAAAGTGAAGGACACAAGGGTTGAAGGAGGAAGGCTAAGGACTAGAGGGAAGAGTTCTGAAGTGATGCTATGGCAAGGCCTCAGAATCAAAACCCTAGGGGAGAGAGGCTCACTCTGGTGTTGCTATAGCAAGGCCTTGTGCTCTTTCCACCTTCCTTAGGTCAACTTGGCAAAACGGCTAGCTCAAATGAAGCACAAAATCAAGACAAGAAGGCTTAATGAGGGAGAGTGTTGCTACAGCAAGGCTCTTTCATCAAACCCTAAAAGAAAAATGACCCTAAGTGTAGATAACCTAGGTCTGGGACGTCTTCTTCCTCTTGATTCAAATGGTACGACTAGCAACAGAAGAAGAAGGGAAGAGAGTGTAGCAACGGCTAGGCTCTCTCCTTCTTCAATGGCTGAAAATTTCTCTCTCAAGGGACATGAGACAAGGACCTACTTGTGTGCTTGTCACCTAGGGTTTTGATTCAACAAAATTCATAAACATACGCAAGAATTAGACTACAACCATTCATACAAGAAATTTTGCAGAAAGATACTTACAATTCACCAAGAAATATCAATGCAAACCCTAGTTGTAACACCTTCCTTCAAGAGAAATGCCAAAATATGCCAAAATAGTCTTCCTTCAACAAGTGCGCCTCACTAAATCAGCCAAATACCCAAGAGAGGGTGCAAATTTCAGACCTCACCAAGTGGTGAGTGAGTTGTGATGAAAAAATGAGAGTCAAAATCCCTCATTTATACAAAACCTTGACCTAATTTTACATTTTAGGTCAGGTAAAAGGCCGACAAGGCCAGAATATCAAATCATACTATTTTTACATTAAATTGTCAAACTAAAACCCTAATCAAGCAAAAGGTAAGACATCACCACTTTCTAGGTGGACGTTAGCCCCTATTAGGGCAAGTGCAGCCTCCTGAAGCAAGACGTTAGCCCCTTTTGGGCTTCTTCAAGCTGCCACACGTGCCAACTGCTCTGCCCATCTACCAACACGCTCATGATGACGTCATAAGCCTCCTGGTGACGTCCTAGGCCATATAGAGCCAACGTCCTATTGAAAATGGGTCAATCCCCCTAGGTCCAGCTGTGTCGGGGTGCCTCTGGTGGAACGTCCTCTTCTTCTCCGGTGAAAAGTCTCTAATCAACCTCTGCCCTGTCTCTGCCCCCTGATGGGGTCTCAACATCCATCTGGTGGGCTCTTCAGCCCCATGAAGGTCCGAACTGATCATCTCCCCATGTGTACCAGTCCAAATGGTACTTGTTCGTCGAGCATGGTCCTGCACATCAAAAGCTACGCCCTCCATGGGCTCATCAGTCATAGGGATCATAGCAATGTCAATCACATCTCATCATCAATATTATTAAATATATGCACAAAATCCCTAATATATCAGTTAACAGCTCAAAGACATTAC
>JASDQU010947045.1:13845-27279 GCA_032191745.1 Picea mariana
GTTGGATCGTGATGAGACCCCCTTTCCCTTGGCCATGCAACCAAGAGTCACTGCCCTGGCGTGGTAACCAGCTGGTGGCAATGTCATACTGCTAGGTACCCATGGACCTAATAGGCTAGCTCGTGATGAGACCCCCTATCCTCTGACTAGGTCTTGTTTTATTATGTTTCCGGGTCCCTCTTGTTTCTTGTTGAGAAGCCTTTTATTGCTTTCTCGGGGATCCCTGGGCAAAGCATCTCGAGGTTTTATTCCTAGGATTTTATCTTTTACCAGCTTGCTTTTACCTTCTGGGCCTTTAGCCCCTTCTTCCCACGAGGTAAGGTGCAGTCCTGAAAATAGGTCAACCCAATGCCCGGACAAGGGGAAAGGGATAAGTGAGCGGGAAGTAAGGAGAAAAAGTGGTGCTATGATGGGAGCGGATGATGGATTTTCAGAAATCCCCCTAGTGGCAAACCAAAACCTACAGATACAGGCTTGCTAGGGCACCCTGTCAATCCCCCCAAGCATGGTCAAGTGGGAAAATGTAAGATCCAAGTAGTCGTTAGAAATAAAAGGAATCAGATGCATACATTTAAAGGTTTTAATGATCAAATGTGACACATACCATGATACCTGGACTAATTACCTCATGGAGCAAGAACCTCTTTTGATAGAGGGCGAAACCAATGGTGATGGATGCTGCTGCTGCTGACAAGATAAAGACGATGGAAGAAGGAAAGGTGGGCCCTCTAGGGCCATGCTCAGGTCAATCCTGCTCTCGGTACTCCATGTCTAGGACCTATGGGCCTCGAGACATGATCTCCTAGTTATCCCTGAAAAGTGGGGATAAGAGGCTCATAAGTCACAGGGATCATAGCAATGTCAATCACATCTAATAATCAAGTTACCCAAACATGTGCATAAAACCCCCTTCTTCCTAGACAACTGCTCAAAGGCGTTATGCTATTCTACCATCCAGGTTTGGAGAGGGTTCCAATACATCCTATTGGGACAATTCTCCTTAGGTGTGGGGTGTTTCCAGGTGAAGACCACTCTAGGTCATGTAAGTGGATGAGATGGTGTGGGGGATGTTTGGGCAAGGGGTGCAGTGATAACAGGGAAGTGTAGGTCTTACCTGTGGGTGCCTCTATAGAGGGTGAGTTGCACCTTGTCATGGATGCCATTGTTTCCTAGCCCATTCAATGCCTTTTACTCTTTGTCTTATTTCTTTTATTTCAAGATAATAGCTGGAGAACACTGCCCTGGTGTGGTGACCAGTGGTGACAATGTTACCCACAAGCATTTCATGGAGATTAGAAGGTTGGCTCGTGATGAGACCCCCTTTCCCTTGGCTATGCTACCAAGAGCCACTACCCTGGCATGGTGACCAGATGAATAGTAGTTTCATACATCTACATGCCCATGGACCTAATAGGATGGCTCGTGATGAGACCCACTATCCTCCAACTAGGTCTTGAGTTTATTTTATTTTATGGGTCCCTCCCTTTTCTTACTGAGAAGCCTTTTATTGCTTTCTCGGGGGTCCCTGGGTGAAGCATCTGAAGGTTTGATCTTTGGCTTTTAGCTTTTGCCAACTACTTTTACCCTTTGGGCCTTTAGCCCCTTCTTCCCACAAGGCAAGGTACAACCCTTTACTAGCTTGGAAAACCCAATGCCTGAACCAATGTAGGGGAAAGATGAGAGCGAAGATGATGAAAAGTGATAAGTATGGTAGGAATGGACGATGACCTTTCATAAACCCACTCAGTGGAAACTAAATCCTAAGGGAACCAACTTACTAGGGCATTTTGTCATCCCCCCCAGGTATGGACAAGTCAAAAGGCATAAAGTCCAAGCACACGTCATGAAGCAAAAGAGAATTAAATGCACATATTCAAATGTTATGTGAATTAGAGTGACACATACCATGATACTCGGACTCATTACCTCATGAAGCAAGACCCACTGCTACTTCAGGACTAGGCCAATGGGATGGATGTTGCTGTTGCTGATAGGATGGAGGCGCTGAAGAAGAAGTATGGGCCCTCCAGGGCTAGGCTCAAGTCAATATGGCTCTCGGTACTCCATGTCTAGGACCTGTGGGCATTGAGACATAATCTCCTTAGCTATCCCTAGGCTAGGGGATAACATGCTTGTTATCACAGAAATTGTACTTGTGCAAATCTCTTCACAAGATGCCAATCTTGTGTAACAACTAGAAGTGTTTGTCACTGTCACCTAGGCAAATGCTTCCCTTGTTTTAGTGAAGGAGAGAGGTCCAATGTAAGGGAGAATTTCCTAGTGACTTCAAGGGATCCTATAGCAAGATTAGCCAAGCTTATGGCTCCCTATCTTGATCACTTAATGAGGAAAGTTAGATCTAGAAAGGTGAGAAGGTTAAATTTGGTTTTATAAGGAAATCTATTAACTTGTGTGAGACAATAAACATTCCAGTGCATATTATGATGATTACCAAGTCAAAACAATGATCAAACACCTCTAGGACACTAACTTGTCAATAACAATGATTGTTGTTATAAAATTGCAGTAATAAATCCATGGGGGCTTCCCTACCTAAACGATATATTAGCATGTCCGTTCATAAAGGAGTAATTAAGAAGGGGAAAAACACGAGGGAATATATTGTGATATAATAAGGGCGTAGATGTTTTTTTCATGGTTAGTATCAATATAGGTATTAGGGGGCGCGAGGTTTGGATATAAAGCATGTAATCCATCCCACATGGCCTTTTTTCCCCTCCTCCCACTCTGTGAGTAACATTCGTCGCTATTGAAAACCCTACCTACTCAATGCGCCTTTATTTTTCCTCCCCTTTTGCCATCAAACACCCATCTCTACCATTGAAAATCCATCTCTAACACTAGTCTATTGCATCGATTTGTAACCGAAGCCATAGAAGGATTTGAGCTTGGATAGGGGTTTACTGTTGTTGGAAAACCACGAATGATCAACCTTACTATTGAGATCCAGTTCATTTGGTTGTTTTAGTTAACACTTTGGCTATGCACCTTCTCACACCCATTTCATAGATTAGTCCTGGGATTTTGTTGAGAAATGTAGTAGTGAAATCAGAGCAGAGGTGGGATAAGGCCATTGGGGATTTGATGGATTTGACTATTCATATTGCATGGCTGTCAATCAAAGTAAGTTTTCTTTACATTTTCACAACTATCCTCGTAATTCATTCCCATTGTTTTTCCCTGCTATCATTTATTCTTTGATGGATTTTGTTTTTCAGGGTATCAGAAGGTAGCTCAAAGAAGGGCCCAGATTTACAGATCGTTCCTATGCTAGGCAATGCCCATGATTTCCTTCTTAATTATAACCATACCTTCCTTAAAAAAAACTTTAACTATTGTGGATTTTTTTTGGTTCAGAGCTTCTACTACATCAAGCTTTTCATTAAATCACACACATATTTGTATTTTATTCTGATTACTCCGAAAGAAGGATAGGTGAATTTCACAACCCGGGTTCTCTTGGGTTTTTGCAAGTTGGATTCTATAGCCTAGGTGGGAGTGATCAATCAAATCCTTCTATACATATGTATGGGTTTATTATAGTTGGAAAAATTGCCTAGTGTTTGAGTACTTCCCAGTCAAACTCTACTCATCCCTGTTATAAATATAATTTAACTACTTCACCAAACATCATCAGACCTTCCATCACAACAAAATTGACATTGAAGGTTTTGTTATCACACAATTTGTACTTGCCCAAATCCCTAGGCAAGTGGAAACAAGATTTGCGTAATAGGGAGTGACCTATCACTGTCACCTTAATAAGAAACCCCTTTCTATTTAGGAGTATATCAATGTACCCCGGGGGAGATGTCCCCAGTGACCTAAGGGTTTGAGAAGGCTGAGGCAAGAAAGTTCCCCCCTCTCGCAAGTCACTCAATTTCAAATATTCTTTGTGTCTTATAGAGATGAAGCAAAAGATGAATGAGGTGTACCTTCCCAGAACAAAACAACAATAGAAAAAGCATGCAAATTCAAGGTACCATATGATGTTAGTGCTTCATAAAACCATGAACCTTTAAGAAATAAGTAAGTTGATGTAATACTGCAGCAAAAGTAATTATCTATAACAGCAATGAATGTTTTGTAACAACCACAGTAATTATGCTTCAGAAATGCTTAGAAAAGACGAGAATATAGGTCTAATTTGACAGAATGATAGCAACTTGTCAAAAGAAAAGTTGTCAATGTCTAATCAACTTTTAATGTCACTTCTTTAAGATGAATTTGCTGCTGTAAGATGGCTGTAGCAATCTTTTGCAACAACATCAAGTTTGTTTGGGAGTTAGTTTAGTTTGAGGTTAGTAAAGGTTTCAAGGAAGGTTGTTTGAGAGTTGTTTGAGCAAATCAATCACCAAGGTGAGTAAACTAGTGCCTTTTAGGGTGTATGGGGTCAACAATAGAAACAACAGATCTTAGAGTAAAATAGCAATGATAGTGCTTATCGAAAGGAGATGGAATGGATGGAGGAGGTGTTGGTAACCCAAGGCCTCAAACACCCAAGTCCTTAAGAGAAAATCGGCTAGAAAGTAAGAAGACTTAGGCCCTAGCAGTTTCTCTTTTCTTCGACAATTTGGAAGTATATATGCAATAGGCAATTGGAGTAGGGCTACTAAAGTGCTAGTAAGTAGGGATTTAGTAGATACTTCTAAACAAGATGTACTTTGAGAAATTCAACAAGTGGAAGACTATAGAGAAAAAGATAATAACTTATGTTTCTCTCCCAGGGTTTTGAGCAAGCAATTTTATAATCTTTAACATGAACCAAGTAAAATTTACCACAAGCAAATTTTCTACTTACTTCACCAAGAATAATCAAGCCACACCCTAGTTGAAGATCCTCCACAATGAAAAAATGCCAAAATACACCAAGATTTGCCTCTCCAAGAAGTTGCGCACCACTTAGTTTCAGCCAATAACCCTTAAAGAGGGCCGAATTTCAGACCACACACTTGTGTGATGAGAGATGATTAAAATGAGAGTCTTTCTCTCTTATTTATACAATATCAATGACCTTTAATTACAGTTAGGTCATAAAAAGGACGACATGGCCAAATTACATTAAAATCCAGTTTTTACATAAATAACATTAATTAAACCCTAATTTCATCTTCAAGGGTAACGTCATTCCCTTCTAGGGTGACGTTAGGCCCCTAAGGTGGAACACTAGGCCTCAAGTGCAGAACATTTGGCCTCCAAAGGCCCTGAATGCTGCCACATGTGCCAACTAGCACAAAACTGCCCATCATGAGAGAAAACCCTAACTTAGGATGACGTCAGGGTCAAAATGATGATGTCAAGTTCTCTGAAGGGTCAACATCCAGGTGGAAAGGAAAAACCCCCTTGAGTCTCGGTTTGCTGGAGTGTCCCTGATGCAACGTCCTTCTTTCTTCTTGGTGAAAGCCTCTGGTTTCTCTCTCCCCCTGGTGGGGTCACAACATCCATCTGTTGGGATTTCAGCCCCATGGAGGTCCGACCTAATCATTCCCCCATATGTACTTGTCCACCGGGCAAAGTCCTACAACAACAACAAGTACGCCCTCTAGGGGCTCATAAGTCATAGGGATCATAGCAATGTCAATCACATCTAATAATCAAATTACCCAAACATGTGCATCAAACCCCCCTTTACCCAGACAAATGCTCAAATACGTTATGCAGTTTAACAAGTCAGGTTTGGAGAAGGTCTCAGGATGTCCTATTGGGCTAATCCTCCTTAAGTTTGGGGTGTTTCCCAGGCGAGAACCAATCTAGGTCATGTAAGTGTGTGAAGTGGCGTAGGGGAAATGTTTGGGAAGAGGGTGCAGTGATAACAGGGAAATGTAGGTCTTGCCTGTGAGTGCCTTTGTAGAGGGCGAGCTGCACCTTCTCATGGATGCCATTGTTTCCTAGCCCATTCAATACCTTTTATTCTTAGTCTTATTTCTTTTGGTCTTTTTTCCTTTCAAGGGAAAAGCTAGGGGACACTGTCCTGGCGTGGTGACTAGAGGTGACAGCGTTACCCACAATCATTTCATGTAAATGGGAAGGTTGGCTCGTGATGAGACCCCCTTTCTCTTGGCTATGCCACCAAGATCCACTACCCTAGTTTGGTGACCAGATAGATGATAGTGTCATACCACTACATGCCCATGGTCCTAATAGGTCGGCTCATGATGAGACCTCCCATCCACCAACTAGTACCTTGAGTTTTGATTTATTTTATGGGTCCTCTTTTCTTATTGAGAAGCCTTTTATTGCTTTCTTTGGAATCCCTGGGCGAAGCATCTCAAAGGTTTTATTTTGTCTTTTAACTCTTGCCAGCTGCTTTTACCCTCTGGGCCTTTAGCCCCTTCTTCTCACAAGGCAAGCTACAATCCTTCCTAGTGTGGCAAACCCAATTCCCGAACAAAGGTAGGGGAAAAATGAGAGGAATGAATATGGAAAGTGGTAAGTATGGAGGGAATGAATGTTTTCATAGACCCACCCAGTGGCAACCCATCCTGAAGGCAGACTAACTTACTATGGCATCATGTCACCTTCCCAGGTATGAACAAGTTAAAGAGCATAATTTCCAAGCAAACATATGAAATGAAAGAGAATTCAATGCAACATATTCAAGTGCTTCAATAATCAGAGTGACACATACCACGATACCCGGAATCATTACCTCATGGAGCAAGACTTACTGCTACTTCAGGACCAAGCTGGTGGGATGGATGCTGCTGCTGCTGATAGATGGGCTGCACTGGAGAAATGATGGGTCCTCCGGGGCCATGCTCAAGTCATCCGACTCTCGACACTCCATGTCTAGGATCTGTGGGCCTCGAGACATGATCTCCTTAGTTATCCCTAGGATAGGGGATAACAGTTTTAATCATAAAATAAATCCGGGTTGAGATAGTAACCAACAACATGTTGTTGATTAAGCTGATGGTGCCACATGTAATCAAAATTTTCCCAAAGAGGTATATATTTTTTCTCCCTACCCCTAATGTAGCTCAAATTACTTACTTGGCCCTATCCATGGCCTTATGTATGTATTCAACAGGGGGATTTCCCCATCAATACTTTGAAGCATATTTACTAGAAGCTCTAGGATTGCCAAGACCCCATTGGATTTGTTATCGCACAGTTTGTAGTTGGAGTAAAGGATGGATGGATGAAAGGAAAACTGGAGAAACTGAGACTATCCTACCACTATCACCTCTAGGTTGGTAGGCCCAAGGGAGACGTCGCCGGTGACCTAAGGTTTTGAGAAGGCAAAGGCTTTAAAGGCTGAGTAAAGTTGTCCCCCTCACAAGTCACCACTGATTAGAAAGTCCGGCTTAATAGCCAATAAAGGTAAGGATAACCGGAAATAGTAACCAAAAGTGTACCTGCCCGAGACAAAGCAACAAGGAAACTATACATGCGCAAGATCACTTGCTTGCTTAATACTTCATATAATCAAGGACTTCTGATATAAAGCAATTTGATAGACAATATTGATGAAGCAAGTCAACGATGTACAATAACAATGATTACAATATATCACTTCACAATAAATGCTAAAGGAGCTTCATAATAAACAATGGCAATTTATCATCAATGTAACTATACCAACATTAGAAGCAATGCTTCAACCAATCATTCAATTGCTTTAGAGATAAAATAAATGTTGCATGGATATGGTTATAGCACAAGTAGATAGCAACAACAATAGGGTTAATGAGTGTTAGTCTAAGCTAGGGTTAGAAGGATTAGTAATTGTTCAAAGTATTGGATGTGTGTATGATCAAGGTACTTAAACAATGACGGTCTTAGATCAATGCGTTATTAGGGCAAATGGAGTCAAAATAGCTGCAAATGTTGAAGGGCCAAAATGATAGTGATAGGGATAAAGAAAAGAGGGTTAGATGTTGAAGTGTTGCTAAGACAAGGCCTCAACAATGAAACCCTAGGGGAGAAAGGCTCACTAAGGTGTAGAAACCCTAGGCCTCAGTGCTTTCTCCTCCTTCTTTAGCTCATTGACAAGATAAAAACAATTAGCTTGAGTAATAAATGGTAGGGCTAAAGACAAGAGAGTTTGATGATGAAGTGTTGCTAAGGCAAGGCTTCATCAATCAAACCCTAAGGGAAAATGTCTCACTAAGGTGTAGAAAACCCTAGGCCTTAGTGTGTTTTCCTCCTTCTTAAGCTCAAAGGATAAACTAAAACGGCTAGGCTAGAAGAGTGGAGGTAGAGTATTGCTATGGAAAGGCTCTATCTATCTTCAGCAAATAAAAAATGGCTCTTAGCTTAACTTGGTAGGGACATGAAACAAGGACACCAACATGTGCTTGTCCCCTAGGGTTTAATCCAACAAATTATAATAACAAAATGCAAGTAATAAATACCATAACCATTCAATAAAGAAGGATTGCAGAAATTCACTTACATTAACCAAGCATTCATATAGCCAAACCCTAGTTGTAAACCTTCCACCAAGAAAATAGCCAAGAAAGAGCCTCCTTCAACAAGTGCGCATCAATATTTCAGCCAAAAACCCTAAAGGAGGGCACAAATTTCAGACCTCACCAAGTGTGAGTGAAAGATGATGATCCTAAATGAGAGTTTTAGCTCTCTACTTATAAAATACCAAGTAACCTTAATAAAATTTAGGTCACCAAAAGGCCGACAAGGCCAAAATACATAATAATATTGTTTTACATTAAATGTCATAAATTAAACCCTAATCAAGCAAAAGTAAAGACGTCATGCCCTTTCTAGGGTGACATCAACGCTTTTTAGGGCAACTTTAGCCTCCTGGAGCAAAACGTTAGCCCTCCTTGGGCCTCTCCAAGATGCCACATGTGCCAAAACTTCCTCAAATGCCTCCCAAAACGTCCATAATTGTTGGATGGCATCATAGGCATCTTGAGTGACGTCTTGGGCCTTCCAAGGCCAACGTCCCAGTGAAGAGGGTAGAACCCCCCCCTGGGTAAGGCTCTGCCAAGCTGCCTCTGTGGAACGTCCTCCTCTTCTCCAGTGCAAACCCCTTTGTCCTGTCTCTACCCCCTGTTGGGGTCTCAACATCCATCTAGTGGCCTCTTCAGCCCCATGGAGGTCCGAACTAATCATCTCCCCATGTATACCTATCCAATATGGTACCTATCCGTTGGGCATGATCTTGCACATCAATAGACACGCCCTCCATGGGCTTATAAGTCACAGGGATCATAGCAATGCCAATCACATCTAATCATCAATTTTATTAAACATGTGCATAAAACCCCTTTTACCCAGTCAAGTGCTCAAAGACATTACACAAATCTGCAAGGCAAGTTTGGAGGAAGTCACAGGGCGTCCTATTGGACTAGTGTCCACTAGATGTAGGATGTTTCCGAAAGAATTCAAATCCGAATGATAAGGGATGTCCTGACAAGGGGTGCAGTGATAGCAGGGAAATGCAAGGCTTACCTGTGGGTGCCTTTGTAGAAGGCGAGTTGCACCTGTCTTGGATGCAAATGTTTCCAAGCCCATTCATGCCTTTTATTCTTTATTCTTTATTTTTTTTTCTTTCAANAATCATCAATTTTATTAAACATGTGCATAAAACCCCTTTTACCCAGTCAAGTGCTCAAAGACATTACACAAATCTGCAAGGCAAGTTTGGAGGAAGTCACAGGGCGTCCTATTGGACTAGTGTCCACTAGATGTAGGATGTTTCCGAAAGAAATCAAATCCGAATGATAAGGGATGTCCTGACAAGGGGTGCAGTGATAGCAGGGAAATGCAAGGCTTACCTGTGGGTGCCTTTGTAGAAGGCGAGTTGCACCTGTCTTGGATGCAAATGTTTCCAAGCCCATTCATGCCTTTTATTCTTTATTCTTTATTGTTTTTTTCTTTCAAGAAGATAATTAGGGGACACTGCCCTGGCGTGGTGACCAATGGTGGCAATGTTACCCACAAGCACTTTCATGGAAATGAGAAGGTTGGCACGTGATGAGACCCCCTGGCTCTCGGCTAAGACACCAAGAGCCACTACCCTGGCGTGGTAACCAGCTGCTAGTAGTGTCATACCGCTAGATTCCCATGGACCTAATAGGTTGGCTCGTGATGAGACCCCCTATCCTCTGACTAGGTCTTGTTTTATTTTTTTTTATGGTTACCTCTGTTTCTTGCTGAGAAGCCTTTTACTGCTTTCGCGGGGATCCCTGGGCGAAGCATCTTAAGGTTCTATTTTTTTAGGCTTTTATCTTTTGCCAGCTGCTTTTACCTTCTGGGCCTTTAGCCCCTTCTTCCCACAAGGTAAGGTGCAACCTTTAAATGATTGGCCAACCCAATGCCCAGACCAATGTAAATGGGATGGATGAGCGGGAGCAAGATGGAGAATGATAAGTATGACAGGAGCAAACGATGACTTTTCATGAATCTCCCCAGTGGCAATTCATAACCTATAGGCACAAGCTTGCTAGGGCATCCTGTCATTCCCCCCAGACATGGTCAAGTGGATAAGTATAAGATACAAGCACCCGTTAGAAACAAAAGGAACTAGATGCACATATTCAAAGGTTTTGAGGATCATAGTGACACATACCATGATACCCGGACTCATTACCTCATGGAGCAAGATCCATCTCTGCTACAGGACCAAGCCGAAGGTGATGGATGTTGCTGCTGCTGATAAAGCGGAAGCGATGGAGGAAGAAAATATGGGCCCTACAGGGCCATGCTCAAGTCGATCTGGCTCTCGGTACTCCATGTCTAGGACATGTGGGCCTCGAGACATAATCTCCTTAGTTATCTCTAAAGTGGGGGATAACAGGCTTCTCTCCAAAAGGGATCATTAAGTAGGAGTGCAACAACCTCCATGAAATCGAAAACTTCAGCTTTATTTTGATTGTGTCCACTCCTCGTATTCTTTGAAGTTTCATATTTTGGGCAAAAATGGATTGCAAAGATATCAGCTTTTTCTTTGAAGTTTCACATTTTGGTAAAAAATGGATTGCAAAGATATCAAATTTCTTGCAAATTGGGTCAAGGTAGAGTGAACAAGCTCCTTTTCAGTGTGTTTCCTCATTAAGTTGATGATCCATGTATGATTGTAAATGTATTTTCATATTGTTTTGGATTGAATAGGGGTCCAAAAAGGAGTGGCATATCTATCCACTAATAATTTACCAGCAACCACATAGTTAGAGGCATTGCTAGTAACAACTCCAACAACATTCCCAACTTACACATTCAACACAACTGACTAAAGTAAGTCACACCAATGAGGAATTCTTTATTTGGTTAGAAGCATAGACATATTTAAGAAAAATTATTCCTCTAGGACAAGAAACATGGACATTTAATATAGCTCTGTTATTTCCATCAATCCACTGACCAGACATAATAGTGAAAACTATCCTTGCCTAGGAAGCACAATGCTCATAAAGGATTTATACACATACTAGATGGCCTTAATTGATACTCCACCTTGAAAGGCTAAGAGCCTTATAAGAAGGGTCTTTGAAACCAATGCCATAGACACAAATAACATCTAGTGCAGTCTGTTAGCATGGGGATCTAGCAACACTGGAAACCAAGCTAGCATGGAGATCTAGCAACATTGAAAGCCAAGCTAGCAGGGGGATCATAAATATTTTGCCCCCATTTTACACTCTCAAGCTGACTTGAGAATTGGGTTAGGTAAAGTGAGAAAAAAAGTACCTGTAGAACTAGGAAGGGGAATGGAAGGGGAATGCGAATGTGGAGGAGATAAAGCACTATTAGTAGAAGTACAGGTAATAGTGCTTTCAATAGCAGAAAAGAAGTAGGTTTCCTTATCTCAGCCCACCGTTTTGTTTCTCTTGGCATTACTCTTAGCTATGGGATCTAAATTCACTTGGCATTGATAGGTTACATCTGTGCATACTTTTATATAAGGAAGAACATCAAGGCCACTGATTTTGGCAAGCTGGTATTTTAAAATTTAAATAGTTCAAAACCCTACTCATTGTTCTATTGCAAAACGTTCATTGGACCTTTCTCACACCAAGGTTGTTGCAATATGCCTGACATGAGTTTCTTTCCTTCAACAATTTTAAATGTTATAGGGTTTTATGAGTATGAAATTAGAAAAAATGTGGTCACTGATGCATGAGGAAAGGAGTAAAATGCTTTGATTATTATTTTTTGTAAAAAAGAAAGCCAGAAAAATAGGCGAAAATAAAATCCTTCAGAATACCCACAATATTTTGTGTCCCCTGTCTCCTCGGGTGCTAAAGCTGTTACCCGATTTGCCTCTTTTGTAAAGAAATACTGCTTTAGTGAAGTTCTGGTCTGTAAATGTAGCCTTTGTACATGGAAAAGAAATTCTAGTCTCCAAACAGTTGTAGAATCTGGAAAAAACACTCCACAAACACTCTCTTTATCACTCTAAACTCCTTAGCCGATAGTATTCTCAGACAATTGAAAACCAAAAACAACCAAGTTGAATGTGTCTAAAAGAGTTGATTTAGCTTCAAAACCCTGAGATATACAGAGTATGGGGTTTATTTTTAATCTTCAATAGTGATAGTATAAAGATCTTTGAATTTCCTTGATTTTTTGCAGCTTTATTTTAATATGCCATTACCCCCTACTTTGCTGTATAGTAGGAAAAATGCTTATTTTGCCTATACTCATAATTTTGGCGGTCCTTTATTTGATTCTTCACTCCTAAGTAAGATTTCCAAAGTTTGTTTAACCCTTTCATTTATAGTGTTATTATGAGCTTGACAGTTACCATACCTATAAACCTTAAGGAACATCAAAAGTCTACTCTGCAAAGTAAGTGTTGAGGTTCTGTACATCAAGTTTGAAAATAACATCTACTCTCTAGTTTAAACAGGACGCCTTATTATTTAGGATACTTAGGGAGTTTTTTAGGGAAATTATTTGGTAGATTTTATGCTACTGGGATCATATATGGTTAGTGCAAGGGTATTAGGCATTTTTCATGGATGGTATTTTCCTAGGAGGGAATGTAAAAGAGTAAAATGTTTTGATTATGATTTTTTGTAAAAAAGAAAGACAGAAAAATAGGTGAAAATAAAATCCTTTAGGATACGCACAATATTTTGTGTCCCCTGTCTCCTTTGGTGCTAAAACTGTTACCCGATTTTCCTCCTTTGTAAAGAAATACTTCTTAATTGAAGTTTTGGTCTGTAAATGTAGCCTTTGTATATGGCAAAGAAATTCTAGTCTCCAAACAGTTGTAGAATCTTGAAAAAACACTCAACAAACACACTCTTTATCACTCTAAATTCCTTAGCTGATCGTATTCTCAGACAATTGAAAACCAAAAACAACCAAGTTGAATGTGTCTAAAAATGTCGATTTAGCTTCAAAACCCTGATATGTAGAGAGTATGGGGTTTATTTTTTATCTTCAACAGTGATAGTATAAAGATCTTTGAATTTCCTTGATTTTTCACAGCTTTAT
>JASDQU010947047.1:6700-37104 GCA_032191745.1 Picea mariana
CATTACTGCCCGACCTGAGAAAATTGAAGGCAAGTTTTCTTAGTCTGTCTAGGACAGAAGTGGGTATAGCAACAAGGGCCATCTAATAGACCGGTTGTCCTTCGAGGGAAGCTTTAATAAGAGTAGAGCGGGCTCCTATGGAAAGCCATTTATTACACTAGTGGCCAAAAAAAATTTCTACTTTGGCTATGCGCTAGTCCCAATCTGAGGCCTTATAACAATCTTCCTTTAAGTAATTCCCCAGGTACTTGAAGCCAAGAGTGAGTGAAATAAAATTATGAGGAAAGAGAACCTTCATCTGATCCAGGTCAGGGCCTTATAAATTGATGAAGTGGAAGGTGGATTTTGACTAGTTAATAAGTAGTCCAAAGATGCTACAAAAGATCTTTAAGAGACTAGCAATCTCGCTCCATTCAAGTGTGTTGGCATTGGTCATGATAAGAACATCATCAACGAAGAGCAAATGAAGAATTTTTACTAACCTTGAAACCTTGATTCCAATAATCCAGCCTTCAGCTTTACATTTTTTAAGAAGGAGGCTTAAACCTTCCATAACTAGAATTAACAGAAGCGGAGAAAGGGGACAGCCCTGTCGGAAGCCTCTGCCACTGTGGAAGAAGGTTGAAGGTTCTCCATTCACTAACACAGCAAAATTTGCACTAGAGACACAACTCATGATCTAGCTTAAGGTAGATTGACTGAATCCGATCTGGATTAAAATCAATCTGAGGAAATTCCAATCTACACAGTGAAAGGCTTTTTTGAGATCAAGCTTGAGTATGAGTGCATGCAAATTTTTTTGTTTTATACTGTGTATGCATTCATGGGCAGTACCAATGGCATCTAAAATTTGTCGGCCTTTTAGAAAGCCCAATTGTTCGCCAGACAAGGAGTGCGAAAGTATGGGTTTGAGCCTGATAGCAATAATTTTTGAAATGAGCTTGTAGCAAAGGTTGCAGAGAGCAATCGGTATGTAGTCCCCAAAGGTAGTTGGATGATTTTCTTTTGGGATGAGCGTCACGAAAGTAGAGTTGATAGCTCCAGAAATCTTACCATGTATCCTGGTGTCTTCCACTAGCTCCAGGAGCTCGTCCCCCACCAGGTCGAAGATATGTATATAGGACTCAATAGTCCAGTGATCAGGGCCCAGACTTTTATCCGTGGAGAAGGATTTTAAAGCGTCCAGAACTTCTTGTAAAAAGCAAGGGCTGTCCATTACCAATGAGTCCTCCTCGGAGACCAAGCAGGTGAAGAGTCGGGAAACAGTAATGGTCTTCAAGAGTAACCGGAGGTCTTGCCTCATAGAGAGTATTGAAATAGTTGGATGCTGCAGCCTTGAGCTCTTGCTGTCCTCTATGTGTGATACCAGCATCATCGGTAATGTCCCAAATGTGTTTTTTGTTCCTGGCTGAGCGAGCAAATTGATGAAAAAAATTATTATTTTGGTCGCCACATTTTAACCAATTTATTCTGCTCCGTTGCCTCCAAAGTGCTTCATCAGCAAGCATGAGATTATTCCTCTCAGATTCGAGTAGATTGAGCTGTTGGGATCTGTCCCCATTGTAACCTGTCTGTGTATCAAGTAGAAGCAGTTCTGTAATTTTTTTTTCTAGCAAGAGTATCCTGTGTTGTGAGTGCCTTCGGTGAAGTGAAGCCCACTTTTTTATACAAAATTTTAGATGTTTGAGTTTCCATGAGAATCGTTGTTGTATTCCAGCTTCTCTCAGGAAAATATGATCTGTCCAGACAGTATGAACAAGGTCAATAAAATCCTGTTCCACAAGCCAGCAAGCATTTAACTTGAAGGATAATGAATACGGGCTGTCGGAGTTCCGAATTGGAGAGAAATTGGAGCATGATCTGAAAGAAAGGGTAAGTCCACCCAAGTTCTGATTCTATCATCAGCATTAGCAAGATTTACAGAGATATAAAAGCGGTCTAAATGCTTGGAAATGGAGTCCTGTCCCACTCTGTCATTCCGCCAAGTTGGTGTCAAGACGTCAGGAGGGAAGTTTGCTAATCCATGTGCCAGAAACAGAGCTTTGAAGTAGTCGGCCAGTGGGTCCTGTGGAGCAGCAGCGCCCCAAAATTCACCCAGACTAGTATAATACCTATTAAGGAGACATGTTAGGAAATGAATAATTAATCATGTTTGGAAAACAATTAACTTTCCCTCCATTCCAAGTAATGACCGTGGTTTGAACGCTGGTATGTAGTTGGATGTTAAAAAGAGTGCATACTCCTTTTGTTTTATAAATGAACAAAATTCCATGAGSACCTAAGGTTTATGTATTGTTTATCTAAGACAATAACTAATTCAAGATGAAATAATATTATAAACGATCAAGATAAAAATAACGATTCTATAAATTGATGTATTGGCAAACCAATTGATGTTCCCTCTAACTTTTGTGAAGTCGTGAAGTTAAAGGTCATTCTAAGTCCCTTTAGTTTAAGATTTGGTAATTGAGTGGAATGTGTATGGTGATGTTCCATGTGATGCCTTAATTTAGGTTTATGCCTTAAATTAGATTTCTTTAAGTTAGAATTGTTCAACTTGTTTGGTGCATTGAACAGATCAAGCAGTAAGGAGTCGAACGCAAGTTGACGATGGTGATGGTGTTAAGAGTTTTATTACCTTAAGAAAAAAAAATTGTAGTGGAATACGGGGTTTGTTACATATGGCATCAGAGTTTTAAGTTAGAGCACTTATGCCTAAGGTCGACACCAAAAAATTATTATGTTAAATGAAAAATATAACAAACAAAATGTTTACTGTTACAAACAGACTATGTCATATTTTTTTTGTAACTATGTCAGCGCAAAATGGAGAAGAAGGAAGGCCTGAAGGTATTAATAATCAGGAGCTTCCTAGAAACCCAGAACATCACAACGAAGGAAGTTCAACAACCTAAGTGTTGGAAACAATGAGGAATCCTATCGTGGAATTACAAGTATTCAAAGATGATAATGAAAAATTAAAGAAAGCACAAGAAGATCAACAAGAAATTAATCAGATGTTGTTATAAAGTGTAGCAACAAAAAAGAGTCCAAAGAATAATGAATTGGACGAAGAAGTTAGTCCTCAAAGGACTCTAGCCATGAAATAGGAAAATAAAAAATGTCTTCTAATGACACAGACATGACATAAAACAAAGCATCTACAGTAAGGAAAAGAAAACAGATGGACCCTTTAGATGGAGAGTTCAAGAAAATCAAACCTTCAAGATTTGATGTTGAGTCCAGAACCGGTGAAGAGGCAGAAGTTTGGTTACTTGACATAATGAAATACTTCTAGATTTACAATTACTCTAGTAATATGAAAGTAAGGATGGCTATCTACAATCTGAAAGGCAAGGCCAATATTCGATGGAGAGGCTTAAAATTAGCCAAAGGACAAAAAGAAAAGAAGATGGAATGGGAAGATTTTAAGAAACACTTTAAGAAACAATATGTATCTGAAAGTTATTATGAGAGAAAAACTAAAGAGTTCTATGAACTAAAATTAGGACAAATGTCCAGGGAGGATCTAATTACTACGTTTCTAGAATTATTGACATTTGTTCCTTATATAAAAGATGAAAAGGTAAAATTTCAAAGGTTTCTAAGTTTTTTACCTCAGTCATACAAGGACAGAATAAAGTTTGATAACCCAAAAACTTTGAATGAAGTAGTGTGAAAAGTAAGGATCTATTATGATCAATACAAACAATGATCTAAAAATACTAAATCATGGAGAGAAAAGAAGCAAGAGAAGCTAAATCAAAGAAAAAAGGGTTTCAAACCTTCACCATTTCGAAAACATGACCAAACGATATCAATAACACAACTCCCACATAAATTCGCCTCAAGTATAGGGAAGTAAGTCAATTAAGTTGGGATTCAAGAAAGAAAATGATAATCATATAGAACCATTTAAATGTTGGGGATGTGGCAAACCACATTTATTGAGAAATTGTCCCTATAGGAATGTTGCAAATAAAACTATTCATAACATACAAGAACCTTCGACAGTTGGAGATATTGGCAAAAGTATTCATAGAATCAACGTAGCTTTGAATGGCAGGCAAGCAGATCATCAATCCACTATTGTGGAGATTGAAGGTAAAATTCATAACAAAAAAGTATCTATTTCAATTGACCCATGAGCTAAGTGAAGTTATGCTACCCCAAATTTAGTAGACTCAAACAAGATGAAGAAAGTAAAGCATACTAAATCCTAGTTAGTACAATTAGCAACAGGCACAAAAAGAAAGGTAATAAAATTCATTCTTGATTGTGAGATGAATATAAGTGTCAGGATACAAATATAAATTTGAATGTATTACCTTTAGGATTGTATGAAATACTTATTGGAATGGACTGGTTAGGAAAGAACAAATTTGTACTAAAATGTTATGAAAAATCATTTGTATACAAGGATGAAAATGAAATATCAAGAACAGTACAAGGAATTAGAAAACCAATTTATGTTAGACAAATATCAGCAATGCAATTTAAAAGGTGTATTAGTAAAGGCTGCAAAAATATGTTATTCAAGTAACAAATTTGTTAGAGAGAGAAAGCAAACCAAGTTTAGAAGAATTGTGGTTCTTCAGGGATTTAAGGATGTATTCATAGAAGAAATATTGGAATTACCTACAAGGAGAGAAATAGATTTCTCTATTGATCTGCTACCTGGATCTACATTGGTGTCAAAGGCACCTTATAGGATGAGTGTCCCTGAATTAATAGAATTAAAAATTCAATTACAAGAACTATTAGATAAAGGATACATCCACTAAAACAAATCCCCTTGATTTGCTCCCATTTTTGCTCCCTTTTTTTCTTCCAAAGTTAGTCTTAATATATTTTTCTATATTTTTTTGAAAAAGTCGACATTATTTATCGGGATGGAGCTATTTATGGCATTTTTTGCACTGACCATAAGATTTGGGTGCTAAATTAGGCACTAATAGCATCGGAAGTTGCACCCCATTTAGCGCCAAAAATTGTGCCCCACTTAGTGCTGAAAATTTTACCCTATGTAGTGCCATAAATAGTGCCCCTTTTAGTGTCTGATTTAGCGCCCTAGTTAACACCAAAAATTTCACCATAAGTAGTGTCGGATGTAGCCAAATTATCCGAAATAGTTAATTAGATGAGGTGTTGGGGGTTAAGTTGATAGGGGCATTGATTATTGCGGGATTTAGGGATTTGGGGTACAGGGATTAAGGGTTAATGGATTAGGGGTTAGGGTTTAATGGATTAAGGGTCAAGAGCTAAGGGATTTGGCGCTTACGGGTAAGGTAGTTCAATGGTTAATGGCTTAGGGATTATGGGCTAGGGAATTAATGTTTAAGTGCTTAGGGCATAGGGGTTTATGGATTAAGGGATTAGGGATTAGTGTTAAGTGTTTAAGGGTTTACGGCTTAGGGGTTAGGGGATTTAGGGATTTTTTATTAAGGGATTAGTGATTAAATAAGGTTGAGGGCTTAAGGGTTAATTAGGGATTACGTCTTAAGGATTTAAGGGTCAATGGATCAGGGGTTAGGGGAGTTAGGGCTTTGTCGAAACTCTCTTGAAATTTCATGGAACCTCTTCCAACATGCATATCACCAATGTCATCCACCGATGTCGCACGGTGAGCAGTGAATGGGGACAACATTGAAATTTGACATGGTTAGACTAGACACATGCCTTGATGGTATGAAATGGTTTCAAGACTTAAGGATACCTGATGTCCCCAAATAATCTTTGAGATCATCCACGTTTGCATCAACGTTCATCATGTAGTCTCATTTTCGTCATCTGTCATTCACATCTACGAAATGCTTGTCGAAACTCTCTTGAAATTTCATGGAACATATTCCAACACACCCATCACCAATGTCATCCACCAATTTCGCATGGTGAGCAGTGAATGGGGTTCAACGTCATATGTGCCTAAATAGTTAATTATTTGAGGTGTTTGGGGTTAAGTGGATAGGGGCTTTGAGGATTATGGGATTTAGGGATTTGGGGTACAAGGATTAAGGGTTAATGAATAAGGGGTTATGGTTTAAGGGATTAAGGGTCAAGAGATAAGGGATTTGGTGCTTATGGGTTAGGCAGTTTAATGGTTAATGGCTTAGGGATTGTGGGCTAGTGGATTAATGTTTAATTTTTTAGGGCATAGGGGTTTTAATGGTTAATGGCTTAGGGATTATGAAAATAGGGGGATTAAGGGATCATGGATTAGGGTTTAAGTGTTTAAGGGTCAATGGCTTGGGGTTCAGGGGATTTGGGGCTTTTGTGTTAAGAGATTAGTGATTAACTAAGGTTGAGGGATTAAGGGTTTAGGGATTAGGGCTTAAGGCTTTAAGGTTTAAAGGCTTAGGGGTCTGGGGCTAGGTCAAAATTTGACATGGTTAGATGAGACACATTGTATGCGAGTATTTCAAGAGTCAAGGATTCCTGACGTCCCCACATAATCTTCGACATCCTCTAGGTTTACATGAACCTTCATTATGCGGTCTGATAATTTTCATCATTCGGCATTCCCATATACATAATATTGGTCGGAACACTCTTGAAATGTCATGGAATGTCTTCCAACACACTCATCTGCAATGTCATCAACCGACCCGACACAATGAGTAGTGAATGGGTCCAACATTGAAATTTCTTCAAATTGTGATTGTATGCGGTGAAATTTTGCATGGTTAGAATAGGTGAATGCATTCACATTATGGGAGGGTTTTAATACTTAGTGAAATCATTGAGATTGAATATTGATGTTTTGATATGAAATAGGAAACTAAAATTGAACTTTAATTTATTAAATTTTCACCTAATTCTAGGTGATTAAAATATTTTATTTTGTTTAATTATTTTATGTTTAGTTCTTAATAAAACATAATAAAAAAATTATGCCCAACATTAAAATGCAAACAATATAAAAATAATGAAGTTAACAAAGTTTCTTATTCAAATCATCGTGAGATATGTGCTTATTCAAATCATTGTGAGATATGGGCATTAATGATGTCTTCCATTGATAAATTCACAAAGGCCATCTGTGGTGTAACAGTTCTTCGTTTGGAAATATCTATAGTGATTTCATATACCACACGAGCTAACTTGTCCCTCTTTTCACAAAGGATTGTTTTTAATTGCTTGAAGCATGACATTTTGTCATTTGCAATTTTTCTAACAACTCATAAATATTGTGCCCTCTTGCCTCATCTTGCAATAGTGGTCTCCTAAATCAATTGCCTTGCATATGGCTAACCTATTATACATGTTACCCCTCATATTGTATGAGGCGTTGTACTAGTTTGAAGACCATGCCCAAGCAGGTTGTGTTTGGAGGATGTGTGTCTTGATGGCTATCAATTGTGGATTTGATACTTATTGTTTCATTTAGCATCATCTCTTGGGGAGTCATTACATATTTGTAGGCTTGCATATTACGTGTGGATATTGATATAGAACTGGGATTGATGAGGGTATTACATATATGGTTCACTCTTTTCTAACCCTTATCACATTCATGGAGAGGGATACCCATCAACTAAGGGTTTTCCCTAAGTTTTATTGCTCATTGCTTGATACTCCTTGAGATAGTGTGCCCTCACTCTAGAACACATATCCTTAAGGTGCATGCCTTGGAAAGTGTGTTTTGCATTCGATGGTTGAGATATATTCGTGAGGAGTGCATTAGCTTTTGGGCCCTATTTTTAACATGTGGTTGAGCTTTCAAGGAGGTTGGACGACTCATATCATGGAATGCTCCCTTGGTCGTTACATCTTGGCACATTTATTGAGGAGGCCTAACTACCCTGCACATATTTCTAGAGTCTCCCATGGTTTTGAGATGATTGATGGTATTAACACAACGTTTCATGCTATAGCACATGGTTTTTGGGTTTTGTTCAGATTGGTTTAGTGGGATGTTTCACTTTTTATGCGTATTTTCCTAGTTTGTCTCACTTTTGGCCCTTGGTTTTAGGAGATATGGTTGCTTTCACATGCATTGGTAATAATGGAACACATTTTGAGGACATCCATCTCTTTAACGGGGTTTTTATGACAACCAAGGGGGCAATATTGCACACATGTCCATGAGATCCATCAGTTGATGAGTTGGTTATTGCATTGGAGGAAGCACCCTCACTAACCTTTCTATCTTGGGCATTCTTTTGGCATTTCTAGGTTGTTGACTCATTAAACAAGTGGAGCACTACCCTAGTTGCCATATGGGCACATTTATTGTTTATGTAACTACCTTGCATATTTATATAGGGCACCCACCTTTTGGAGGATTATTTATTGATTGTTGCCCTAAATCGAAGGGAAGCAATCATTTCCATTGGCACATTTTTCAAGGGTATATATTTTGTGGACAATTTTATATTATATGGCATGGTCAAAGTTGTCCCATAACCACGTTCTTGCACACATCACAAGGGTTCACCTCTTCTAGGGGTTTACTTTATATTATCTTGGTTAATCAAATCCCATCTTAGAAGGCATTCCATTTATGATGAGGACACATGGCACAAGGAAATTATTTGCATGGTCAAAACAAGCTTGGACTCAAGAAGTGTTTTACATGAGGAGAGGACAAGTGGCATGTCCATTCACTTGTATATTATTTTATTATGTATTGTTTCACTTGTATTTAGGAGTTTGTTTAGGATATTATTATGTATATTTTCCTAGGAGAGATCATGATTCTAGATCTTGGATATAATTATTTTATTTGCGAGGGTTTTTGAGCTTGTTACCCCTCATGTTGCATGAGAGGTAAATTTGTGATTTTCATCACATGACAAGGGTGACATGTTGGGATGTTGATGGACCTTCTATTTTTGTTGATTTAGAGAAGTTTACAGTATGTGTTTGCACCATGTTTTAACCATAAAGTAGTTCCACAAATAAATTACAATTTGTTGGTCATAAAACAGAGAAATAAATGTGTGTAAAATGTGATTTTAGCCAGCCATATTAGTATGCTTTAAGAATATACCATTGACCAAGCATGGATTATAACCTATGTAGTTTGGACAGACCCCTAAATAGTGAACAAATAGAGGCCAACATTTTGGTATTTAGTGAGGTCGTTGGGCCTCCCTTAGCATCAATTTGGTTTAAAAGTTGTTTTAGATGCACAATATACCAAAATGTTGCAAAGGAAATAAAAGAGATAGGTCTGTAATTTTGACTTTACAAAGGTCACAAACCCTTGTAAACAATTCTCAAAAATATAACATAGGTCTCAAGATTGCTTTTAGGAGAAAAGAAAGAAAGGTTCTCATACCATATGACACCTTATATTTACACAAATGTATTCAAATCTGAAACAGAGACCCTAAACCCTAAGCATCAGGGCTTTACAACACAAATCATTTTACTTGTTAACTAAATCGTTCACCAGGATTAGGCATCGATTTATCTTCCTTAACAATATAGATCATGGAGGAAACTTAATGTTGGCCTATAAGCATGTGCATGTGGGTATTTAACAAGACTAGCATTTAATTTGTACTTCCAAGCATGAATTTCAAAGGTAACCCAAGAGATAATGAGATTCAATAGATTTTAAAGTTACCTTGTCACCTAGGGTTATATCCCATAATTAAGCAGTGTAAACAAGGTATATACACAAAACAAGTGCCAACTTGAAGATGTAGCATGAGATCGACTTTTAGGTCTAATTAGATCCAAATATTAGCATATATAGCAATGAAAACAAACTTAGATATAGAAAACCTAGATTGATAGATCAATCAAGTAAAAACCCTAGCTTGCAAAGAAACAAATAAAAAAGAAAAAAAAAAGGAAAAGAAGAAACAAATTTTATAATATTGTAGCCAAGAAGACGATTGAAAGTCAAGATGCATTATTTAATGAAGAGGGGTTGTGGAAATGGAAACAGGGATAAAAACAAGAAAAACAAATGATTTTGCAAATATAAAATGACATAACACCTTATCCTCCTTCTTTGACAAGCTATGTTGGAAGCATTTTCCCCACTATGCATTTTGAAGCTAGCCATCCTATCTATTTATGTTGCTACCATACAGTCTAGGGTAAACGAGTGGAACCCTAATTTTGTGAAGTCTTCATCCATGATATAGCCTATTTTGGATCTTTTGGTCAATGTTTGGAAATCATATAAGTGAAGATAATCATGGAATGATGTTGGTTAATGAGATATAAATGAACAATTGAAATACATGCAAAAAACCTAAAAGAATGAAGGCTGGGGTTAGACCTATTTTTGTCCCAGAAACCTTTTTGAAGTTTTGCAGAGAATCCATGTTAGTAAAGTGATGGAATGAAGCTTCTATAATAGTTTAGAAGTCAAAAGATGAGTTCCTAAAGCTGGAGGTTCTATTTTGAAGTGAAAAAACAGTGTTACAACAGTTTTGTAGTGCAAGCACATTGTTTTTCACTAAGCGCACTACAAAACTATTGTAGGTTCTAGTTTGACCGAATTTTTCCAAATATTCTCGAATCAGGCATCTAGTTGGACTCAATATTCACCATATCGAGTGTCATCTCCAAGATAATTCTAAAAGTGATCAAGGCCTTTGAATGTTTCCATCACTTCAAAGAAATGTTGAAAAGAAAAGTCAATACTATCTCAAGGTACTAAAAATGGCTAGAGAGGGAGAATCCACTTCAAGGGAGTTCTCTGATTTCAAAAACAAACATGGAATAAAGAGACCACTTCCTACAACCTATTCTCCCCAATGAAATGGTGTGGAAAAAAGGAAGAAATGTACCATTATGGAAATGGAACAAAGCAAGTAGAAGGTAAAGAACCTTCCTAATTGTAGTTGGGTAGAAGCAATGGAGAAAACAATGCACATTTTAAATTGTAGTACCATTAAGTCAATGAAGAATATCCCTCCAAAGGAAGATTGGACAAGGCATGGGCCTTCTATAACTCATTTATTTTTGGTTATGTAGCACATATACATATTATAGATAAGAAACAAAAGAACAAAATCCCATCCTTTTACTTTTGTGGGATATCTTGAAGAAACTAATGGCTACAAATTTTATAATATTGTAACCAAGAAGACAATTGAAATTCAAGATGCATGCTTTAATGAAGAGGGGTTGTGGCAATGGAAACAAGGATAAAAATAAGAAAACCCAATGATTTTGCAAATAGAAAATGGCATAACACCTTATCCTCCTTATTTGACAAGCTCTATTGGAAGCTTAAGTTCTTCAATAAGCCTAAGTTTAATCTCAACACCAAGTCCAAGTCCTCAAAGAAAGACAAGATGCCTAAGAAAAATATATCAAAGTACTACCCATACAAATCAATCTGTAACAATAGAAAATTTTTAGGTGGCAATAACAAAATAATTTGAAATGAAAGATATGGATAAGATAAGTTATATCCTTAGCGTGGAGTGTAGTAGCTATGAGAAATCATATTTATCTTTTAAGCCAAGTATGCAACATATTTATTAGATAAGTTTGGGATGAAGCCATGCAAGGCATTTGCAACTCCATCATCACTCTCACTAAGGAAGAAATTCCCAAGGTGAATTATACTTTGTATAGAAGTTTGGTTGGGAGTTTAATGTACCTGAGTACAACCAAGGTAGACATTATGTATGTAATAAGTTTAATCTCTTGTCACATGAAAGATCCTCATGAATCCCATTGGTGTGCATTTAAAAATAATATTAAGCTATGTGAGTGGTACTTCAAGCTTTGGTATAAATGATTTTTCCAATGGCAATCTTGAGCTAAAAGGTTAAATAGAGTTAGGTTGGGTTGGATCAATGAATGATTAAAAATCAATTGCCTAATTATTTTTTCTCATTTGGATCTAGAGTTGTATGATGGACTAGCAAGAATCTTGTTTGGGAGTTTGATGTACCTTAGTACAACTAGGGAACACATTATGTATGCAGTAAGTCTAGTCTCTTGTTTCATGTAGGATCCTCATGAATCCCATTGCATACCAATACCATGTTTTTCCACTTTTTGACTTACTCCTAATCATGTTAAAGAAAGGGTTTTCCAATAAATTTCAACAATTATAACCTCACAATGATTGTTCTTACACCTTTCCTTAACTACGATAATGCAGGATGTTGTCTATAAAATCTTCTCACAAAAGGTAGCTAGCAAAATGTAGTATGTTTATTTTTCTTTATCATGCAATAAATTTTGATATATCAATTGAATTTTGGTGAAAGATTAAGCTACAAGGTTTCAAACCAACACTCAACTAAAAATTCTTCGACTCATATATATTTTACTAATATAACATACAGGTCATTGAAGACAAGCTACACCTTGTTTAGCTTTTGATGCTAAATCGACTACCCACTACATGATTGTTTAAATATTTTGTTGGAAATTTAAAGGATCGATTGCCACCTATGCTAATTTTGGAAGTGCATTGTGTCCTTGTATTCCTTCGAGGTTGAAGAGAGGTCACAAGGGGATGGTTCCTTTAATGGGATTGATTCCATAAGAGGGGGGGATGAGACTACTTCTAGAGGTAGGTATAGATTGTCCAAGATTCTCCCAGCCAACAATTCCAAATATCACTACTACTCAATAAACTCCATGTGCTTACTATGTTATATCCCCATGAATGCTTCAACCTCTTTCTCCCATTCCTATATTTTTAGTGTGTGCTTTGTCATGTCAACTGTGTAAGTGTTCCTAGTGCAATTTTTATTTTTAATTGGCCTCTCAAACTCATATTTTCACCTATTTTAGAAAATGATCAATTATACTACACTATGCTTCTGTTATATCCCTCTCGCACCTATGCACTCCTCTCCTTTCCTCTCTAAGCTCAGACAAGATACAACACTCATTTTTTCAATGTCAATGCTCCATTGTTTCCATCCTTCTTCCTAATTGACTAACATAGCTAATTACCAACATAATTCCCATCTCTATCCATCACTCATGCTTGGAGAAGGGGTTAAGGTCTAGAGCAAGGGAAAGTAAGTTAGGCCATGTCCAATTTCCAACCCAAATAGACCCACATGCATCACTCAACTCCACCATTATACAACTCTTAATCACCTGCAAAGGAGGATTGAAGGTGAAGTGAAGTGAAGAGAAGAATTGAAGAATTTTAAATTAGGCACAATTTTCGTCCCATTTAGAGCCTCAAATTGATTACATTTTTTGGCCAATAGTCGGTGCTAAATCCAACGCAAATGGCACTCAATTCAGCACCGACTATTAAAACAAAACAAAAAAATAAAAATAGCCATCCTACAAAGAAAATCAAATCATTGACACCAATGTGTCGATTTCTGTATACATCTTGAATAACTAGTGTGGGAGTAGTGATTTCTTGGTTGGGGACTGAGTATTGGTCGTGGGCATATACTCTATTAATGTTGGACGAAATTCCTCATGGTTGTCTGAATTTTTCATGTGGAAAGAGCGTCATATTCTGATTGCTGATAGGGATGAGTTGTTGACGGTGGGAGGTTGAGTTTCACATAGAAAAATTATGAGTCTCAGTAACAACTACACACAGTGAGTTGGGGCACCATTTTTTGAGAGTGATCAAGAGTTTTATGATTGAGGACAGGTCGAGCTCTCTCCTGGGGCAGCATTACCTTTGTTCTAGGGTGATTTTCTCTTAAGAATGGTTGATTTTACACAGGCTTCACGTATTCCCTCTCTATTGGATTTTGTTCTCACCTATGGGGAACATTTCTCATTCACAGGAAGCATTTCCTAGCTGTTGGTTGAAGTTGACTTGGATCTAGAGTCGATCTTCTATGTTAAGAAGGTTATTCATCTATTCTATGGCTGATAAAAGTTGGATAGGATGAGTTTCTTCCTATAGACAGCGCCATAATCAAGTTGGGAGATTATTTACCATTCTCATCTTGTAGCTGCCTATATAATCCAACCTACAGTACTATTATGACTCATCCATGAATACTATGTCATTTAAGGAAGAGTATATAGTTGATTCCTCTATTACTCAGGTCAAATATATTTCATGTGACCACTAATATATTGTTGTTGGTGTTTAAATTCCTCATTGTTGTAGCATGATATTAGAATAATAAACTCATACCAACATTTTGCGAGTTACTATTATATTTATATATTCATTGGTGGATAAGGTAATACTATTCAAAGATAGAAATTTTTTGGTAGGAAACTATATAACAGGAGGCACAAGGAAAATCCGTCACACTAGTATGTCTTATTATTTGTTATGTAACATTATCGATTAGTATATATTTCAAGGGAATATGTCTTATTATTTGTTCATTTAAAATTTCAATAACACCTTAAAAATGACAACTCTAAATGTAACATTGTTTCCTCCTAACTTGGATGAGAATAAAATTTTAACATATGCATACTATTAATGGTCCAAGAAGAAACTTCATTATCACTTGACAACATTGTGTCTCAAAATAGTATATATTAGCTTCTGATACCATCTCATCTAGCATCATAAAGACATTTCATTTGTAGGAAAATTAACTATTGTTGGTCATATTTGATCTAGATTTTATGAGCAGAACGAAATGAATACAAATTATTATCAAAATATGCTTAACACAGAATAACCGATATACAGTAAAATTGGCTTCTATTCAATAAGGAAATAAGTTGAAACTCTAAAATGCAGTGGAAACAAGCTTGCTAGAATGGTGGCAGCTTATCTCTAAGAAGATATGTGACGGCGGTGCTCATTTGCTAGAAGATGATTACAATGAGGCTCTCAAGGCATTTTTTTCAAAACCCTAGACATCCAAAAACCTAACCCAAGGAGATGAAGTGCCAAAAGTCATGTGTGCCCTATTTGGGTAAGTTAGTACATCAACTTTCTGGGGTTGTACCATTTGCATAGATCTTCATTTTAGGCGCATGATATCCCGTTGTAAAGGTCTATCCGAGGAATACACATGTTTCCTATGGATATCCCTATCCATATTTATTGTGGAGATCCCTAAAAATATTTTTTAGGACCTCAAAACGGCCCCAAAAGTTAGGGACCGAAAACTAGGAAAAAAACTACCGAACTGGAAAACTGCCAAAATGAGCCAGTTGAAATATGTGGGAGGCCACTGACATCCATCTGGATCAATCCTCCCCCATTATGAAGCAATGGTATCCATTGCGTTGATTTCCCCCATTAGATGAGGAAATTTCTATTGAATTTGGCCCCAGGTGAGCCACTTGCCTTGGTGTAGGAGCTGCCCTACTTTGACAACTCGATAAAGTTGGATCCTTTGTTGGCGAGTGCCCTTGACATGTTTGTCCACAATATGATCACTGGATTCATGTTGTATGCAGTCAGGGTTGAGCTCTATTGGTGTTAGTTGTTCTGCTATCTTTGAGGTGTCCAATAATGGTGGGAAATAAAGTTGAAGGAGATCCACGTTGAACATTGGATGTAGGCCAAGGAAAGGAGGAATGTTGAGATCAAAAGAATTATCACCCATAGCCTTGGTGATGGTTTACAGCCCATAATGGAGTGGGTGAAGCTTTTGATGGGTTTTGGTAAGGCATTCTTTCTGCAAATGCAACCAAACTTTGTCGCTCACCTGAAACTTAAGTGACACCCGGTGTTGATCATGGCGTTGCTCGTACTTGTCATTGGAATTTTGTAGGATATCTAGAGCCTATTGGTGGATGTGTTGGATCTGCTCAATGAACCGGGTGGATTTGTCAGCTTTATTTGGAGTAGAATATGAGTCGGTTGAGGTGACCGCAAGGGGTAGTGCAACATCTATGGGACCCAATGGTTGGAATCTCAACCCCACCTGAAAGGGGTTGTAGCGAGTTGAGCTATGCAGGGTTTGGTTGTAGCTATGATGGACATAGGCAAGACTCTCATCCCATGTGTAAGGATGCTTAGAATTATACATGCGTAGGATATGCACGATCATCCAATTTACGACCTTGGTTTGGCCATTTGTCTTGGGGTGGAAGGTTATGCATTTGTTGATCTTGGTGTCCAATAGTGACCAGAGGATCGACAAAAATGTGTTGAGAAATAGAATGTCTCGATCTAAGACAATGGTTTGTGGGATTCCAAAATGTACCTAGACTCATTCAAAGAAGAGCTTGGCAGTGGCCTCTAATATGATGTTCTTCTTGTAGGCAGCCAAAATCACCATCTTAGAAAAGAGATCAACAACCACAAAAACACGGTCATTTCCCCGCTTGGTGGATAGGAGGCCCAACATGTAGTCCATGGAGATGGATTCCCATGTCCTATCAAGAGTAGGAAGAGGGGTGTACAGGTTCTATTTCTTAGTGGTCAGTTTGGCAATAGTGCAGGCAGTGTAGGACCTGATATACTTGTTGACCTCCTATCGAAGTTTCATCTAGTAGAAATGTTTCTGGAGAATTGCCACTATTTTTTCGACGTCAAAATGTCCTGCCACCTGATTGTAGTGGGATTCCCAGATCATCTTTGTTCGCTCTCTTGATGGAACGTAGATATGGCCCAGACAACACAAAATCCCATCCTGAAGATGGAAATTAGAGACAACTGCATTTGCACCCAACATTTTGTAGGTGGTGGCAAAGTTTGGGTCTATCTCATAGAGTTGGGGCCATCCAAAGGTCTCATGGTCGCAAGCTTCTAGCACCATGGTGAGTGTCACGACTAACGATCTGCTGAGGAAATCATCGACACGGTTGGTGCTTCTTGTTTTATACTTGATGTTGAGGTGGAATTGCTACAAGTATGTGGACCACTTCTGATGGCAGTCATTCTGCAATTTTCCTTGTGTCTGCATGAACTACAGTAGCTTATAATCAGTCTCCTTCCCAAGAATGTAATGTCTCCATTGGAAACAAGCTTGCACAATGGAGTACATTTCTTTGTCGTAAGTAGGGTACTTACAGATAGCATCTGATAGTGTCTCACTATGATAGGCCACGGGGTGGCCGTGTTGAGTGAGAACAACGCCCACAAAATAGTCTAAAGCATATGTCTCGATCTCAAATGGTTGTTCTAGGTCTGGTAGTGAAAGTATTGGGGTTGAGCACAAGCACTTCAAATCATTGAATTCTTGTTATTGGGACTAGCCCCACACAAATTTCACTTTACCACCACCCCTAGTTACTTGGCTAAGGGCCCATGCAATATGGGAGAATCCCAACATGAACCTGCAGTAGAAATTAGTAAGGCCCAAGAAGCTCCAAAGCTTAGTGAGTGTGGTTGGGTCTGGCCAGTCATGAATGACTTGGATCTTGGTTGGATCCACATGTACACCATGATGATCAATGATGTAGCCTAGGTAATGGACCCTGTCCATGTCAAAGGAGCATTTTTCCAAGTTGGTATATAGTTTGTGTTGTCACAGGGTGTGAAAAATCTGTTGAATAAGTTGCAAGTGCTCTTCCCAAGTCTTGTTGTAAATGAGAATTTCATCCAGATACACCACTAAAAATGTATTGGTGAATGGTCACGGGATATCATCCATCCTCCTCATGAAAGTGGTTGGAGCATTTTTCAAGCCAAAGGGCATGACCAACCATTCAAAAAGACCTTCCTTTGAATTGAAGGCGGTCTTCCATACATCTATCTATTCTATCGGGACCTGGTGGTAGCGAGACTTCAGATCAATATTACTAAAGTATCTGTCCCCCATGAGCTAATAAAGGAGGTTGTCGATTTGGGGAATCGGGTACTAGTTTCTGACTGTGATTTTATTCAAGGCTCGGTAATCAATGCAGAGTCTCCAGGTTCCACCTTTCTTTTGTACTAGCACGATTGGGATCCCGCAAGGTGATGAGATGGGACGAATGTGCCCCTTTTGGACCAATTCTTAGATCTGTCGCTTGATCTCCTTATTCTCTAATAGAGAGCGGCAATAGACTGTCCCATTGGGTAGCGGTGTGTTGGGGGTCAAATCGATGGGGTGCTTGACCTGACATTGCAGAGGTACCCTGATAGGTGAGGAGAAGATATATGAGTATTCTTCCACGACCTTATCCACTTGCTTCTTCTATGTGGAGAGGTCGGCCATGGAGACCTTGGATAAGGTTTCGATCTTTCACTCATTCTGAGAGTAAATCACGAAGAAGACAAACTTCCTCGTCTGAGAGATGACCTTCCTGCATTGATTGGCAGAGATCAAGGAAATAGCACTAGGTGGGACTGCGTCCAATATCCTGTACAATTTCTTGTTCAAAGTAATAATAAAATGGCAAGGCCTAGACTCATATACAACATGGAGTTTCCATAAATATGGTTGGACCAAAATAACATTACAAACTTCGAGAGGCGAAACATCACACAATACCTTGTCTTTGAATGGCTTGATATTGTATAATAGGCGGAATTGTTGGCTGACACTGATGTCACTTCCTTGGCGGAGCCATCCGATGGTTTAGGGTTGTCGGTGGGGCATTTTCGGAAGGGAGAGTCACTTGACAACCTCTATTGAGATGGGGTTCTTATGGATACCTCTATCAATGATGAAGTGCATCGGGGTACCCTTCACCCACATCTGTGAATGAAAAAGGCGCTTGCCTTCCTCTGGCTCATATGGTTCACTGGGCTAGAGCTTGGTGGTAGCAACAATAGCACTGGGTTCTGCATTAATGATTTGTCTCCCCTTTCTGGTTCTGAATCAGAGTTGGAACCCGCATCTAATTCAGAGGCTTTCACCTCAACCACCAATGACTTCTTTGAGCGGAAATCAACAATGTTATGCTAGGGGATCTTTTGGAATTTGCACCACTTCCTGGTATCTTTCTTTATCTTTTCGGTGTCCTTCTTTGCTTGCGGCCTAGACTAGTTTCCCTGAGGCAGTCCGTATTTTCTCTGTCCTTTTTTATGCAGGTTGGGGCTGCCCTTTCCTGGATTTTGTTGTGAGGGGTTCCCAGGCCCAAATTGTCGTGTCTTTTGTTTAAGATTCTACTCAATTTTGACGGCATATCGGTAGGTCGCGCCCAATGATGAGATGTCTAGAAACTCCATTTTGTCCTAGATGTGTCTATGCGGACCGTCGTGATACTTGAGCACCATATGTCACTCAGAATATTTGATACCCAGCTTGGTGTGCAAGGTATGGAATATATTTGTGAACGCAAGCACTGCTTGGTCTCTTTCCTACCAGAATGTGGTCCATTTGTATATAGGTCATCATAACTTCCAACAAGCTAGTATTGTTCCTTAATAGCATCCTTGAAGGACTCCCAGGTGACTGTGACTATAAATAATGAGAGTTCCTATGTTTCCTTCTACTCATAAAAAGTTTCCCACCAATATTAGACATGGGGAACAACTTTGAGGAGCACAAAAGTAATATTTTCTCTATTCGAGAAGTTATGGATAAAGAAATACCCTTCTAGCAGATTCAACTATTTGTCTACATCATTTGTGTCTATCTGACCTTCAAATATAGGGATATCGAAGTTGATATGTACCTTGAAGGGGGTAGTTCCTCCGTTTGAGGAAGATGTGTCACTTGTTGGTAGCCACCGAAGGATTTGCACAAAATTATCTATCATCTCATTCCTCTATTGTGTGAGGGCTTCCTCGAGAAAAATTTTGAAGGGATCTCATGTCCCGTCGTCTTTATTTTCTCCCTCCATGAGAGGTCGCTTGGGCATGTGAGAGCTTTCTCCTCAAGAGAAACAAGCTCGAGACCTAATTCTTTGTACCCTGGCCTCGTTGGGGACACGCATTAAGAATGACAAGGATAAGACCGCTCTGATACCACTGATCCGGATTTTATGAGCAGAACGAAATTAATACAGATTATTATCAAAATATTCTTAACATAGAATAACAGATATACAGTAAAATTGGTTTCTATTCAATAAGGAAATAAGCTAAAACTGTAAAATGCAGTGGAAACAAGCTTGCTAGAATGGTGGCAACTTATCTATGAGAAGAGATGTGACGGTTGCACTCATTCACCATAAGATGATTACAATGAGGCTCTTAAGGCCTTTTTACAATAAACAGGAATTTCAAAAACCCTAGACATCCAAAAACCTAACCCTAGGAGATGAAGCACCAAAAGTCATGTGGGCCCCATTTGGGTAAGTTAGTACATCAACTTCTTGGGGTCGTAACTTTTGCATACGATCTTCCTTTTAGGCGCACAATATCTTGTTGGAAATGTATATCTAAGGACTACACATGTTTCCTGTGGCGATCTCTACACATGTTGACTACGACGATCCCTAAAAATGATGTTTAGGGCCTCAAAACGGCCCCAGAAGTCAAGGACCCGAAAACTAGGAAAAAAATTGTCAAACTGGAAAACTACCAAAATAAGATAGGTGGAATAGGTGGGAGGCCACTGACATCTATTTGGATCAATATTATTCAAGTTTCTCATTTTTAGTATGTGTCCTATTTCTTTCCTATTATCACTCAACCTTAGTTGCTTGAGCAGATTTTGACATCTTATCTATGGTGCAAGTATGGTGGATATTAAAGGTTTCCTTTGATGCCATAGGATGTTTAGAAAATGCCCAAGGAAAAGTGGGGTGTTGGATAATTTATGTTTCCACTTATGGGAGTATTGTTTTATCCATGTTTTTTGTTTGGTGTCTTCAAAATTCATCTCCTTAGCCCTCAATCGAGTGGAATCATGTCAAGGCCAAACAAGGCATGGCATGGCATGGAAATACAAGAAAAGGCATGGAAAGGCATGCAATTTCAAGGCAAGGCATGGCATGTTAAGGAAAGGCAGGACATGGCATGTCAAGGCAAAGCATGGAAAGGCATGACATGTCTCTATGAATGGATTTAGGAGGCGAGTTTGAACTTGCCATAACATGGAAACTATGCCTTATATCGACAAAACACCAGTTTTGTTGGACTCCTCACACTGGACTCTAGCTAGGGGGACCCCTCTCCTATGATTTTGTTTCCCAAAAAAGTGTTTGTTAGAGGATCTCTGAAACTAAGGTTTTTCTCAGTGAGGCACAATGCAAATCCATCACATGGGGTCAACTTTCACAACCCATGTGTTGGGCGATTGTGAGCACTATGGCGACATGGGAATTGGCCATATGGACCTTCCGAATCTTATGAAACTCAGTTACATCACCTGATTCTGATTTTGTGCCCTTGGACCAAATTGTCATCGTGCACCTGAATGACTTCAAGAGGCGAATTGCAACTCACCATAACACGCAAAGAGTGCCTCAGATTCATGAACCGTCAGTTCTTTTGGACTCATGGCACTGGATTCTAGTTAGGGGGATCCCTCTTCTGTGATTCCATTGCCCAAAAAAGTGTTTTTTAGAGGATCTCCAGAACTAGGGTTTTTCTCAGTGAGGCAGAATGAAAATTTGACACAGGGGGTCGACTTTCAAAACCTCTGTGTCGGGTGATTTTGGGAAATATGTTCACATGGGCTTTAGCCATACAAATCTTCTAGAGCTTACGGAACTCAATTACGTCACTCGATTATGATTTTGTGCCCCCATACAAATTGGCATTGTCTCCTTGAATGACCTCAGAAGGTGAGTTGCAACTCGCCATAACACGCAAAATGTGCCTCGAATCAAAAAAACTCTAATTGGTTGGACTCCTTGCACTGAATTCCAGCTAGGGGGGCCCCTTTCCTGTGATTTCATCGCCCAAAAAAAATTTTGTTAAAGGATATACGGAACTAGGGTTTTTCTCAGTGAGGCATAATGCAAATCCGACATAGGGGGTCGACTTTCACAACCCCTATGTCGAGTTATTATGGGTACCATGGTTGCATGGAAGTTGGTCATACGAACCTTCCAGAGCTTACAAAACTCAGTTACGTCACCTAGTTGTGATTTTTTGCCCCCAGACCAATTTTTCATTGTGTCCCTGAATGACTTCAGGAAGTGAATTGCAACTTTCCATAATACACAAGTCGTGCCTTGGATCGATGAATCGCTAGTTCCATTGGACTCATGGCACCGGATTCCAGCTAGGGGTACCCATTTCCTGTGATTCCATTTCCCTTAAAAGCGTTTGTTAGAGGATCTTCAGAACTAGGGTTTTTCTCAATGAGGCACAATGAAAATTCGAAACAGGGGGTCAACTTTCAAAACTCATGTGTTAGGAAATTATGGGCATTGTGATCATGTGGGTGTTGTCCATATAGACCTTCCAGAGATTACAGAACTCAGTTACATCACCCGGTTGTGATTTTGTGCCCCTAGACCAAATTGTCATTATCTCCCCGAATGACTTCAGGAGGTGAGTTGCAACTCGCCATAACATGCAAATCATGCATCGAATCGATGAAACGCCGGCTCTATTAGACTCCTGGCACCGAATTCTAGTTAGGGGGACCCCTCTCTTGTGATTCCATCTCTCAAAATAGTGGTTTTTATAGGATCTCCAAAACTAGTGTTTTGCTCAGGGAGGCACAATTCAAATCTGACATAGGTGATTGACTTTCAAAACCCCTGTGTCGAGCGATTGTGGGAATCATGGTCACATGGGTGTTGGCCATATGGACCTGCCGGAGCTTACATAACATAGTTGTGTTGCCTGATTATGATTTTGTTCCCCCATCAATGCATAAACTTCAGGTAGATATTGTACATGAGTACTATTGATGATGTAAGTTTAGATAAAAGTTATTTCATTGAATTGAGATCAAGACGCCCCAATTCTAGAAAATACAATGTTCTCACCATTAAACATTTTCAATTCCCCGGCCTGTAATGAGGTCAGAAATTTAATGAAATAATATATTTATGTGTGCTACTAGTTGTGGTTCTATCGTTTAGTGCCATTTTGTTATTGCACTCTATTTGTATCAGTATTTCTTTTATTTTTGACATCCAACACATTGATGTCTACATGAAACACATGGAAAATATGACTATAAACACCCAGAATTATCACAACAACATTTAAGTGTTAATTTGGGATAGATCCAGATCCATATGTGAATGGAAAGAGACTTCCCTCAGTGAAGAAATTACAGCAGTAATTAAAAATGTCATTAGGGGAAACTAACAAAATAGGTCAGTGTGGAGAATGCACGTGATGTGTTTGACAAAATGAGAAAATGAGATGGTGTCTCATGGCTCACAATGATCACTGGAAATGCATTGCAGGATCCATTAAATATTGTTTTATCATATGACTTGCATGTTGAAAAAGGATTAACATAATTCATATTTAGAAGGATTAACAGACTTGGATTTGCAAAAGCAAGGGAAATTTAAACAAATAGACATTGGGGAACCAAACATTGTTGGGAATTGTTTTGTCAAATGATTTCAAAAACACAAGGATGGATATTCCAAATATAAAGTTGCAATATGAATTAAAGGAAATGCTTGAAACAAGACGTGTCAAAGAAATTTTGGCTGGATGCACTTCCACGAACTTTCCTGCACCAAACAATTCTTCTAACATATCTAGCTCAATCATAATTGTATCTTCATTAAGTGCAAGTGAAAATTAGAGGAATGTTGTTCCATCAAGTGAATCCAAATATTTGAATGGCATTGGATGCACTGAGCAAGATGATTCATATAAGAAGTTGATATCTTCTCCATCTGATGTTTCACCACCTCATTTCTTTCAAATTCAATTATTAGGAACCCTTTCATCTCAAGGACTTATCTTAGTTCCAACATCTCCATCTAAACAATCATGTTTTTTTTTATAGTATGGTAGATCTTTACATTTAAACAGTTTTTCCCATGCAATACAATAATTATATATTCAAGAGACTTCTATAACAGGGGAACCTGAGGAGTTAGTAAGTGAAGCTTCAATGATTCATCAAAACCCATTATTAAAGGCCTCTGAATCTGAAAAAATATTGACATGTCTTCCCTTGCCTTGACATGCCATGCCTTGCCTTGCCTTGACATGCCATGCCTTTCCTTTCCTTGACATGCCATGCCTTGCCATGCATTTCCTTACCTTGACATCCCATACTTTTCCTTGGCATGCCATGCATTTCCATGCATTTCCTTACCTTAACATGTCATGCCTTTCCTTGATATGTCATGCCTTGTCTTTCCTTCCCATGATTTTCCATGCGTTGTCATACATTTTCATCCCTTACCTTGTCATGCCTTTCATTTCCATGCATTCCCTTTCCTTGCCTTGTCATTCCTTTCCTTGGCATACCATGCCCTTCCATGCATTTCCTTGTGGTGCAAATTCCCACCCTTCCTAGGGGGATCGCGCGACCTCCCAGTATAGGATCATTCAAACAAGAATTGAAGTATCTCTTGAATCCCTGTTGGATCCTGTATAATGTACACAAGCCCCTTTAATTTCCTTCAAGTTTAGGTCCGCACAAAACAAAAATCATGTGGGCGCTTTTCTCTAAGCCTATTTCTCCTTGGAATCGAGCCACGGGCGCTAGCCCCTTTTTCCTTGGTGGAAATCGCATATGACCACGGGATAGAACCAAGCACTTAACTAAAAGGTGTTATTCGAATCTCTAGGACTCTCGCGCTCTGGAAATTCAGGCTTCAAAATATTTTCCCACAACACACTCAAATTCTCCCAAACGCCGAACTGGGGAACTCCTGAAGAGTTCAGGGATTGATGGTCCACAATCCTTGCCATGATCTACGACTAAAAGGAACTCCAAGGCTCCGAGATTCTAGAATTTTCTCCACTCCAACACACAATACCTATGAACTAGTGATCTACGACTCACACTTCACCCCTTGATCTATGACTGAGATCAAATCCAGGACTCCGGGCTTCGGAAGTTTCCCGAATCCAACACTCAAATCTCTCGGACTGTCGAATACCAAATTCATGAAGGGAGGATATCTACAGTCCATGTTCACCTGTCCACGAATGGTCAGGATAGACTCTAGGCTTCAGGACTTTGGGACTTTCCACACCAAAGCAAATTTCACCCACAATCCTCCGGAGCGTCAAATTTCTGAATACTTGGAAATCGAAGGACACGTGTACCCAACAACCAACAGTCACGATTTACTCTAGAATTTGGGATTTCGGGGAATTATCCACTACGCGCAAAAAAAGATAATTTCTCCCAGAGTGTTGAATCACCGAACCACTTAGGGATCCAATGGCTCGCACTCTCCCAGTGATCTATGGTGTAGATTCACTATGGGACTTTGGGCTTCGGGGATTTTTCCTCTCTTACAACAAATGACTTAAAACTTTCGAAGTTGCGAAGTCCAAAGGACTTTTGGGTTTAACAACCACACTCCTTTCCTTGATCCAATGGCTATGAGGGATTCTTACTTCTCCCGAATGGATCTCGTCCACTCTCTTTTAAACAAAGAGATTTCGCTTCTTTGGGGACTTACTCTCACTATCCCTCCTCGAGATTTGTCACTTGAATGACTTGAACTCTGGTGCACACCTTGTGCTTCCCTCTTGGGCTTGGTCACTTAAATGAATTTGAACCTTGGCACACACTTTGTGCTTCCCTCCTAAGCTTGGGACTTAAATAATTCACGTATGCACTCCTTGCACTATCTCTCCTCTGAGCTCGAAACTTGAAAAAGTCACCTGTGCACTCCTTACGCTATCTCTCCTCTGATATTTTTCAACACTTAACAAAGTGTCGACTCTTTGCACTCTTTTCACTGGTCTCCCCTCTGAGCTTTTATACTACTGTGAGTATAGTTTCACTCCTTGTGCTCGCTCTGCGTAAACTTATGTTATCTCTCCTGAGCTATTTGAACCTGTAACGGTTTGGCCTCCACACTCCTTGCGTGGGCACTGTGTACTCCTTGTACCAAGATTTCAGAAGAGAAACAATTGAAACTTAAATTCACATGAAGGATTCATTCAACGAACCATTTATATTCACACAAACATAAACACAAAGATAAATAACATAGCATTTACCCAGTTACTCAAGGACAAGCAAGCTCAGAAATTTGAAAGCAATTCTCCTCTTCTATATTCCTTTAGAAAATATTTACAAGGATTTCAACAGCTTTCTGCATCTTTTAGATTCTTCTTTCAACAAATACTAACAACCTCTTTTGGGCATAGATTACATTGATTTATACATGAGGGGGCTTCTCGAGCCTTCCCTCCAGACTATTCTAGTGCTTTCATATCACAGTTAAAAGAATCCTACCACTAGGCTTATTATAATAAATGAATAATTACAATACAAATATGAGTCAACGCTCAAAATATGTACAATCCTATAGGTATTAAAGGCAATTACAATCTCCCGGAGCACATACAATGGTTCTAGATTCAATATCTCATGGGATCTTTAATTACAAGGTTTTCAAAATTTAAAGTGACGTGCCCTCCTTGGCATCCAAACCAGTTAATTCCATTGTGTTGGATGTTGAATCATCTTCCACCTTTCCTCATTAAATGACGACGATGATGCTCCTGCATCACCTTGACTTGGCATGCCATGGATTTCCTTGATATGCCGTGACTTGTCTTTCCTTTCCATGCTTTTTCATGCCTTACCATGACTTTCCCTGCTATGCCTTGTCTTTCCATGCATTCCCTTTTCTTGTCTTGCCATTCCTTTCCTTGAGATTACATGCCTTGCTTGACATTCCTTTCCTTGCCTTGCACACCTTTCCATGCCTTTCCCTGACAAGTCTTGCCTTGCCTTGACATGCCTTTCCTTGAATTGACAAGCCCTCCTAGCCTTGAAATTTTATGACTTACCTTGACATTCCTTTCCTTACGACCTTAGTGCCCACAATCACCTGACATAGGGGTTATGAAAGTTGACCCCCTGTGCCAGATTTGCATTGTGCCTCACTAAGAAAAACCTAGTTCAGGAGATCCTCCAACAAATACTTTTCTGGGAAATGAAATAATAGGAGAGGGGTTCCCATAGTTGGAATTTGGTTCTAGGAGTCCAATGGAATTGATGGTTCATTGATCCAAGGTACAGATTGCGTGCTATGGTGAGTTGCAATTTTCCTCCTAAACCCATTCAGGGACACAGTGAAAATTTGGTCCAGGAGAACAAATTTACAATCAGGCGATGTAACCAAGTTTTATAAGCTTTGGAAGGTATGTATAGTCAACACCCATGGGACAACTATGCCCACAATAATCCGACAAAAGAGTTTTGAAAATTGACCCCCTATGTCGGATTTGCATTGTGCCTCACTAAGTAAAACTCTAGTTTCAAATATCTTCTAAAAAAATATTTTTCCTGGCAATGTAATCACATGAGAGGAGTACCCCTAGGTAGAATCTGTTGCCAATATTCCAACGGAATTGATGGTTCATTGATCTGAGGCATGGTTTGCGTTTTATGGCAAGTTGCAACTCGCCTCTTGAAGTTATTCAAGGAGACAATGACAATTTGGTCTAGTGGCACAAAATCAAAATTGAGCAACATAAATGAGTTTTGTAAGCTCCAGAAGGTCCACATGGCCAACCACCATGCAACCAAGGTGCCTACAATCGCCCAAAATAGGGGTTGTGAAAGTCGACCCCCTGTGTCGGATTTGCCTTGTGCCTCACTAAGAAAAACCCTAGTTCTGGAGATCCTTTAACAAACACTTTTATGGGCGACGAAATCATAGGAAAGGGGTCTCCCTAATTGGAATCCAATGTCAGGAGTCCAATGGAATTGACCGTTCGTTGATCTGAGGCATGGTTTTCATTTTATGGCATGTTGCAATTCGCCTCATGAAGCCATTCATGGACACAATGACAATTTGGTCTAGTGGTACAAAATCACAAACGGGCAACGTAACTGAGTTTCGTAAGATTTGCATGGTCCATATGGCCAATTCCCATGGGACCACGATTCCCACAATCCTCTAATACAAGGGTTTTGAAAGTTGACCCCCTGTGTTGGATTTGCATTGTGCCTCATTGAGAAAAAATCTAGTTCTGAAGATCCTCTAAGAAACACTTTTTCGGGCGATGAAATCACGGGAGAGGGGTACCCCTAGCTTAAATCAAGTGGCAGGATTCTAATGGAACTTACGGTTCATCTATATGAGGCATGGTTTGTGTGTTATGTTGAGTTTTAACTCGCCTCCCGAAGCCATTCAGGGAGAAAATGACAATTTGGTCTGAGGGAACAAAATGACAACTAGGCGATGTAATTAAGTTTCGTAAGATCTGGAAGATTCGTATGGAAAAATACCATGCGACTACGGTGCCCACAATCACCCAACACAGGGGTTTTGAAAGTCGACCCCCTACGTCGGATTTACATTGTGTGTCACTAAGAAAAACCCTCGTTCTCGAGATCCTCTAACAAACACTTTTACGGGCGACAAAATCACAGGAGAGGGGCCCCCCTAGCTGGCATCCATTGCCAAGAGTTCAACGGAACTGATGATTTTTCGATCCAAGGAATTTTTTGTGTGTTATGATTTGTTTCAATTCTCCTTCTAAAACGATTCAAGGACACAATGACAATTTTTTCTGGGGTACAAAATCACAATCGGCTGACATAACTGAGTTTTGTAAGCTTCGGAAGGTCGATATTGCCAACTCCCATGGGACCACGATGCCCACAATCTCTCAACATAGTGGTTATGAAGGTTGACCTCTTATGTCAGATTTGCATTGTGCCTCACTTAGGAAAAATCTAGTTCTGGAGATCCTCTAAGAAATAATTTTTTGAGTGACAAAATCACAAGAGAGGGGTCCCCCTAGCTGGAATCTGGTATCAACAGTCTAACAGAATTAACAGTCTGTCAATCTGGGGCACAGTTTGTGTGTTATGGCGAGTTGCAACTCACCTCCTGAAACCATTCAGGGAGATAATGACAATTTGTTCTAATGGCACAAAATCACAACTGAGCAACGTAACTGAGTTCTGTAAGCTCCAAAAGGTCAGTATGCCCTGTTATCACATGTAAGTTTGCACCTTCAAAATCATGAAGCTCCTTATTCAATGCTCACCAAATTTCTTGGTCCTCGTCAATCTCTTGTCAACTTTCTTGCATAGGTGGTTGAAGTATGAAGTCTATGGGTAACATTTATCAATTTTTTTTTGGTGATGTTATGTCATTTTTTATCAATAAGAGGATGGAACCCTAATTCTGTAGCCGCTTTGAAGATATGAAATGTATACATTTTTTTATGGCATATTTTGTTCAAGGTTGTTGTATTATGACTATCTCTATTATATGCATGAAAATACATCCTATAAAGGTTATTCTATCAAGTCATGACAAGTTATGTTTGAAGAAGAGCAAGAAACTAAACTTGCATAGTGTTGGCATGCTACACAAGTGTTGTAGGTTTCATTTGATGCAAAAAGGATATTTTCATGTTGTAAAATGCAATTTAGATTCCCAAGACAGTTTGAAAATAGTGTAGAGGCTTCATCAAAACCATATTTAATGCAGGCTATACACATGGAGTCAAGTTTAAGTTTTGTGGCTCTAAAGTATTTCTAATTTTTTAGGATTGAAGCAAAGGGAAATGTCTTAAAGGGAGGTTCATGTTTATGCAACTCAGCAGCATCATTTGGAACATTGGAATGACCAGTGCTAACCTCCAGACACCTTGCAATGATCACCATGTGAAGAAAAGTTGAAAAGAACACTCGTTGTGTAAACACGCTACACAAGTGCGTTGCACAAGTGTATTGTCACCATATCTCTCAAAACATACACCAATTTTCCATGAAATTTTTACAAGATATGCATGGGGATGAGATGAATAAACCCAATTAATTTTAGGTCAAAATGATTCATGTTTTTCGAGAAATGATTCACCGTCATATACAACCATTTTTGGGTTTTCTCAAAATCCGTGAGTCTGATTTAGCCCAAATTGTTTTCAAAGACACATTACCATGATTTTAACCTACTGAAAAAATATTCTCTCAATCTGACTCACTTTTTAGGAGATATTTGAAAAATATTAGTTGCAAAATTGTGTTGCATAAGTTCGCTACGCAAGTGTGACAAAGCGCCAAATCAGCAAAGTTCGACTTCTAGGTGGAGCATGCACACCAGGTCAATGTTGGAGTTACTTCACACACACCTAGGATTTCTTTTTCCTAAGGTTTTTATTTTTTTATTAATCATAATTAGTCATTAAACAGTCTCCTATATTTTAGAAGAGAATATTCCACCTAGAGAATATTCTCTTTCAGTTCACACTTCAGTTTGACTAGTTGAGTTGAGTTTAGATGTTGCATTGGGATCATCACCATGAAACATTGGGATCATCACCATGGTAATTCTACCTTTCCTTGGTATCATCACCAAAGTGGCGCATTAACCTTGATTCCTTGAGTTAACTCCTCACTACTTTTTGTTCAGTCAGTTAACTGAAGACTAGTTGACTAGTTAACTCAACTAGGTGGTAGTTCACTCCCATAACTGTTGGTGTGTGTCCATATCACTCTAGACCACCACTATGGTGACTTGGTTCACCTCAAGTCGAACTCATTGATTTATACAGAGTATATCATGTGTAAATTATTCATTATTCACAACGGTTAATGAGAATTATTTCCATTCTTTCTCTTCTTCTTCTTCCTTCTCCAATTCTCTCTGCA